>SSNS01000009.1:3421969-3612290 GCA_006937985.1 Aphyosemion australe
GAGTTCTTTCAGCTCCATCGATTTGATGCTACAAAAAAAACAGAATACATCAATTACAAAAACATAGGTAATGAATCAAATGATAAAAGCTCTGCATGTTTCTGCATTTATCAAGACTTCTCATAAATGATAACCAGGACTGCTGTATCATTTATTCTCCACATCCAGACACAATTATCCTATCTTCTGTCTCATGAACAGAAGCTGGGATGTTTATGCCCACAAAGTTTTTCTTTTTTGCTCCAACAACACACTCCTCTGGTTATGACGTTTTCTTTCTGCTCCTGATCTCTCCACCTCCATGGATCCACCTGTCTGTCGGCACATCTGACGCTGGTCAGATGCTGCTTGTTGTCAGTCATTGAGGGAGCGTGCACGGTGTCGGATAACTCGTCTTTTTTCTCTTTCTCCTCCTGCCTGGGCTGACGGGAGCTGACGGTGCTGTATGAGCGGCGCACATTCTCCGCACCGCTCATACAGCACCATCAGTCTCCTCTTGCCTGGGCTGACGGGAGCTGACGGAGCTGTACATGTGGCGCACAATTCTCTCCAAATGCGCCTTTGTGCATCCTAATGCGCAAATTGTGGCCCCTCTTGTAGCGTGTGTTCTGCCTATCGGGAGGGGCGGGTCAGCGGCGCTGGGGGGCAATGTGTTTACTTGGAGACGGACATATATGTTTTTGCAGAAATCTCTGAGATTTCCACTAATAAATGAGCGGTAATAGTACCAGTACTCATCCTACCCTGGAAAAAAAGTCCCAGTGCGCTGAGAAGTAAAAATAACAATATGGTAAATGGTAAATGGTAAATGGCCTGTATTTGTATAGCGCCTTCTTAGTGTTCTACAACCCCCCAAGGCGCTTCACAACACAATCAGTCATCCACCCATTCACACTCACATTCACACACTGGTGGGGATGAGCTACGATGTAGCTACAGCTGCCCTGGGGCGCACTGACGGAGGTGAGGCTGCCGAGCACTGGCGCCACCAGTCCCTCCGACCACCACCAGCAGGCAAGGTGGGTTAAGTGTCTTGCCCAAGGACACACAGCAGCATTCTCTGGCCGGAGCCGGGATCGAACCTGCAACCTTCCGATTACTGGACAACCCGCTCTACCTCCTGAGCTACTGCTGCCCTAATAAGACTAATATTAATATCCTGACCAGCACCGACTCTGATGGAGACAACAAGCAGCCTAAAAATGTTCCTACTATGATATACGTAAGCCCCCGGTTTGCTTTGAAAGCACCCACAACCCTTACCCCACACATATTTAGTAATAATTTCTTATCTGTCCAGCTTATGTCAACTGCGGGTCTTTTGTCTCAGCATTTTCCACTACTCAAATGCCAGCCGGACCGATGTTTATCCTCGTTCTTTGTCTTTGGCGACCAGACTGGAGTTTTGCCATTTTTGTCACGCTGGAATACACTCTTGGGTTCTTTGTCTTGTTTGGGGTCTGGGCTGGAGTTTCGCTGGTGCTTGAAGCAGCTCTCTTCTTGTTTTTGGCTGAATCAGCTACCAAAACCACCTCTCGCTCTACTGCTAAGCCACAGCTAGCAAACAAACACTGCGGGCGCGTGAGCGCGCATGACGTCATAACGCATTACGCTGCCTCTGGAGGACACTGGGGAAGCCTGCTTGCTCGACCCGAGCATGATTTTTTCTGTGAGTTTACAGGCATACAGAGGCAATCACAGTAAAAATGACAGGGCTCATTCTACAGGACCAGGAGAATGTATGAGGAATAAATTTTAAATTTCTATACTTGTATTAGCTGTTAAACTTCCACATAGTCTCTTTTACAAATGTAAGTTATTTGTTTTCGTGTAAGGAAGAGGCTTTTTACTGGCGCACAATGTGGTAATCTAGGTGCTGTGGAGGAAAATAGAGGAACCAGCAGAAACGGTCCAAAGTTTGGGATCAAACGCGCAGCTACGGGCAGATTGGCTAATGCTAACTAAGCTAGAGGATAGCAGACTCACGCCGTGGGTTCCAAAAGAACACGATGATCTTGGAACTAAGAATGACTAAACTCTACAAGCGGATGAAAAGTCCCACCATCCTGTTCGTAGCTGTCTGCAGCGCTATGGAGCAGAGCTACCGGGACTCACAATGTTGTTGTTGCTACAAGATTGCGCAACACACTGCTCCAGGCAAGCCGTTGTAGTATGTAATTTACAAACACTTCTATCTGTGAACGTAATTTAAACTGGATTATTGCCAACCCGTACATTATAGACATGCCACATTACATTGTTACCAGTAGAAATGAAATGTTATTCAATATCTCAAAAGCTGTAAGACAGTTGAGGTGATAGCATTTTGTTTTGCATGTTATTGAACTGTTTTCTAATAATGTTCTGTTGTTAAATAAAGTAAAGGAAGGAGAGAAATAAATGATTCCCTAGCAGGTTTTAAATGTTTAAAGCTTTCCCTGATCGAAGTTAAGTTGGTCAAAGTGCAAATATTTGCACAAGTCATACAGTCATAAAATAAGATTTTGTCTTTGACAAATAGTTAAATGTAAAAAAAAAAGCATTTACTTATTGAAAGTAGTTTTAGAGGAACTGAGATAATAGATAGGTTATTTATTTACAAATGTAGACAAAGAAGAAGACAATCTCGTATGAAAAAAAACATTAAAAATGTCAATAATCGAAGAATCGTGGCACCAGTAATCGAATCGAACTAACAACCATTATCATCAAAGAATTGAAGCATCGAAGCTCCCATAATCAAAATCGAATCGAATCGTGAAGTACCCTTTTTGGAACACCCCTAGTAGTTATTGGTTTTAAGTGCTTCAGCCCATTTTTCGCTGGCATGTTTCTTTGTTTTAAGATAAAGAAGTTGCATTTATCATATTTTAGAATAGATCAATTTGAATTAAAAGTCAACCCTTTAATGTTTATCTACTGGTTTCTGTGCTCTTCTCATATGTGCAATTGTGCATTCACATGTGGAGCAGCAGTAGTTCAGGAGGTAGAGCGGGGTTGTCCAGTAATTGGAGGGTTGTAGGATCAATCCCGGCTCCTGGCCGAGAATGCTGCTGTTGTGTCCTTGGGCAAGACACTTAACCCACATTGCCTGCTTGTGGTGGCAAAGGGACCGGTAGCGCTAGTGCTCGGCAGCATGGCCTCTGTCAGTGCGCCCCAAGGCAGCTGTGGCTACATTGTAGCTCATCACCACCCCACCAGGGTGTGAATGTGTGTGTGCATGATTGAATTACTGATTGTGTTGTAAAGCACCTTGTTTTTTTTAGGACTATAGAAGGTGCTATATCAAATACAAGACCCTTAC
Source organism: Aphyosemion australe (assembly GCA_006937985.1). Taxonomy (NCBI): domain Eukaryota; kingdom Metazoa; phylum Chordata; class Actinopteri; order Cyprinodontiformes; family Nothobranchiidae; genus Aphyosemion; species Aphyosemion australe. Next base: position 3,425,274 of record SSNS01000009.1, read on the forward strand.
CATCAGTGTCTTACTATTTTTTACAGGCCTCCTGAAATTGGAGGAACTTTCTGCAAAGCTGGTTTTTATAAATGCTAAACCAATTTTAGTGCCTCTTTATCATTCTCTTATGCACCAGTAACTTGTTGTCACCAGTGAGATGAATCCTCTACACGCTGTGTGAGCAGTATAGATAGTGACAGTGAAGAAGGAGAGGCAATATAATAATTATAGTGCCTGACCCTCCTCTTGGCCTCCCTCTAAGTGTTGCCAGGTCAGCTGATTTTCCTGCTTCTTGAGAGGATTGTTGCTGTAATTTCTCCTCGGTGTGAGCTGTAAATAATATTTTGTGCAGAGCAGCCCAGCCACACCGTCACTGATGCACATAGTGCTGTTATCTCAGGCTCTCGCTCTCTGCCTCCTGATTCACACCACCCTCCCCTTGCCCACGGGAGGTAGACATGCATCATGAGGAGGTACAGAAAGATGCAGAGCAGGAGAGAGTGACTGCTAACCAAAGGGAGCAGAGGAAGCTCCGCGTGTCTCACTTGAGTGTGTTCAGAAGATGGTGACACATGGTTGTGGGAATGTGTGGCGCAGTGCTTTTTGTGAGGAGGGGAAGCTCCAGAGGTTGTAATGCTCTTGACAGGAATGCAAAAATCCCACTGCTGCCTTTGATGTTCGTTCAAGCCCTTGAAGGCAGCGTGTGATCTGTGAGAGGTGGAGCCTGGCGGAAATGTGATAGTACTCATTGTGGGAGCTGCTGCCTTCAGTGTAACGAGGAAAATACCAATGCCCAGGCAGCACCCCAGTTTTATCTGCACCATGGTAACTAGAAGTTCTCCTCCTACTCACTAGCTCAGTAAAATCACATGTGAAATTTCTGCTTTATAGTTTTGACTCTGTTATTGTTCTGAAGAAAATACTGTCTCCTCTTAACAATGAAGTTCACCTAGGCTCATGTAAAATATTCCAGTTGGAAGATGAAAGCTCTACACTTGCTTTTATCCTGCACACAATACCCGGAAATTGCTCCTTTTTTGCAAACAAATTCATTCTGGAATCAAAGTACCTTGTCCTAAAATAATTAGTCACTTGGCAGATTTCTGAGTAACAGTCAATTGTGGCAATTTCTTTTTCAACTAAAATGCTAAACACGTTCTTGAATGGCTGTGTAATTGATTGAATTCATATTTCAATTAGAGTTTTTTCCAAATCACTTCCAAAATACTTTAATAGGAAAAAATAATGATTATTATTATTATTATTATTATTAATAACAATAATAATAATAATAATAATTAGGGCTGCACGATATTAGGAAAACCTGCGATATGCGATAACAGTGCTTAATATTGCAATATCGATATGACTTGCGATAAATGAACAAATACTTAAATCTGCAGGTTTTGTATATATACTTTAGACACACCACATCATCCTCTATCATTAGTATTAATACAGTAACAAAATGAAATCATGCAAGTTCACATTGCATTTCTAGAGCCCAGTATATAGATCTTTATGGTTGCGTTGGAGGTGACAATGGAGATTTGTCGTGTTTCCCCTCGTGGTTGCCACAAGTGTTTGGCATGTCTTGCAAAGTACTTGTGTTTTTTGAACACAAGTACTTTGAAATAATAGTCATGCTGTATTATGAGTTCTTTCTAGCTAACATTTTCCACACACGTCTTACCCTCAGTCATTGCGACTCAGGTGTTTACTAGCCATCCAAAAGAAGTGCCGTCCACCTAGGCACCAAGGCATCTAACTTATAAGAACCCAACTGATTGGCCAAATGGGTGAAGGGCTCTATCTGATTTGTCAAAAACTTCATGCTTCCATTTGATTGACAAAATGCATCATGTATAGCAAAAATCTGAGATGACCATTAATTGCGATATTTTTCTGTTCTTTGCGATATGCCTATTGCGCATGCTGATATTGCGATAACGATAAATTTTCGATATATTGTGCATAATAATAATAATTATAATAATAATAATAATAAAAGTATTTTGTTGAAGATCAGGTTCACTGACAAACTGTTTTTGATTTATTATTTTTGAAATACGATTGGTCACTCTGACTTTCACATGTAGGCTAATGAAAATGGCCTTCTACCCCTATTTCCTTCATTAGTTTTTAGAAACAGGAGTGCCAGAGCTTTTTCCCCCACAGAGATTGATTGACAAGACATTCATTTGTACTAGAGACCACTGCAAATGTGTTGAAAAAATGAGTGAACTTGGTTTTTCAATTCTGCATTGTAAGTATGGCTGAAAGTAATACTCGAATAATTTGATTATGTTGAGTATAAAAAATGTTCAGTTTATAGTTCTTAAATTGACTCTTCGTTTTTTATCACTTCTGGGTTATGCAATGTACTTCCGGTGTGACCTTCCGGTTTCTTTGCACAAGTTCTGTTCTGCAGCTCCAACAGATCAGTTAGCAGTGCGAGCAACAGGGTGAATGCAAAGGGGAACCAACACCCAGAGAAAATGCCATGAAGTTTCTAAAGTGTGGGAATATTTTGAACTCAAGCTGATGGACAAGACTACTAGCTTAGCGCTAAGGTAGCGTAGCGCAAAGCTAGCATAGCACTAAGCTAGCATAGCACTAAGCTAGCGTTTCACAACAGCACGACTTCCACGTCCCAGAATCTCAGCACAGAGAATCCAGGTGCTTCAAGCGCCAGCTGCAGATCTAAGACGAGGTGTGTGATCTAGATTTTAACTGAAGATAAACTGAGAACCTCCAGCTATGCTAACTGAGACTGAGAATTATTTAGCTGTTACCGCTTAAAGTGTGTTTTTCATTTTTTTTCCCTCCATGTTTTATTGCAAGTCAGCATGAGGCTAAAATGTTTTCTTGTCAGCTTATTTAAGAACAGCGTTGGGAGTAACGAGTTATAAAAGTAATTAATTGCTGTAATGCATTGCTTTTTGCTGTAACGCGGTAATGTAAGGCATTACAGAAAAAAAATCAGTAATATTTTACTCGGTACAATGTCAGTAACGCGCATTACAACGCATTTTTAATCAGGAATCAATTAGTGAGTTTTCTTCAGGGTTCTAATTACGGGGGAGCCTGAATAAAGCTAAATTGCTTTTCTCTATGTTTTCGGAATCAGATTCAATTGACAGATTGGCCCAAGCAAATCCATCCTTCTCAGCTGAACATGCACCAGAGTTAACAGGCAGCAAATGAAAAGGAGTTGAATGCAAAAAATGTTGTTAAAGAAATATACTGCCTATTGACTTGTTTTTCACAACTAGTACGGCTTTTTTACATTTCCACCATATTTTCAAACCAAAGGAAATATAAAGGCTTATCGGATTATTCAATTAATCGATTGATTACTGTGGCAAATGAATCAGTTATTAAAATAATCAATATCTGCAGTCCTGAATTGTAAGCATGCTTTTATTTTGTCATGCCTTTCTAAGGATGCAAAAAAAGACAAACAAGTAAAGATAGCGTTACAGTGGCAAAACACACAGGTGGTGTATGACATCAAAAATGTGCAAAAACAGGCAGTGTTCTTCCCTTTATTACAGGGTGTTGAACTTGGTTTAACTTACCAGTTCAAATTGTATTTACACAGTGTTTCCCCCAGAAAACTCGCAAAGCCCGGTGGTAGACAAGCCCACGGGCGACCCACGGTGTTTTTGTAAAAAAAAAAAAAAAAAGTCAGGAAATTTAAAAGTATGACTAGTATGTGGTGTTATAAACCATTTATTAACAATATTTATTTGTCTTACAAAAAGGCACAATCTTGAAATATGGTTTTACCAGACACAAAAAAATACAATTCAGATCATGGAAAATACACCTGACCTCTCATCCTGTTCACTTATCCAAGTCAGACTTGCAGGTTAAAGACCCTAAAGGTGTGCTTAACTGAACAAACATTTTTTTATGATTATTTCTGATTATAATCGATCACTCTGAGTTTTTCATGCAGGCTGAACATGAAAATTGTTTCCTACACCTATCTCCTGCATTAACAAGGGCTACAGCTATTTAATATTTTAGTATTCTAATATTCTATCTAATCCTCTTTCAATCAAATATTCTATTTGACGACCTTTCAAAACGGAGGAAAAAAATTCTGAGTTTGTGTTTCAAAATCAAACTTCAAGTAGAAATGTTACTAATTTCTACTAGTAACAATGCGTCATATTTTTCTAAATATACACAGATTGGCAATAATTCAACCTAAAATTATATTCAAAGATAGATATGTTAGTAAATTACATGCTATAACGGCCTGCCGTATGTGCAGCGTCACACTGAGCCGCAGTAATGACTCCAGGTATTAGCACCGTCCCTGCTCCACACTGCTGCAGCTGCAGCCATCTACATAAACAGGATGATGGGGATTTTTCTTTCAGTTGTAGAGTTTATTCAGTCTTAGTTTAACGTGAACACGATTAACGTGTTTTTTTCCGGTCCCCACGTGATGCGAAAGTTAGCATGCGTGCAACGTATTAGCTATGTCTATGGTATTAGCATTAGCCTACCTGGTCGTGGATTCGGCTGGCTGAAGCGGTTTCCTGTTCAAGGATAAAGTTGTGCTGTTATGGTAAGACAACTCCGTTTAACAGTGGAGACACTCGACCGTGTTTTCTCTTCTTCTGAGTTTAAAATGGTTCCAAACTTTGGACCGCCTTTGCCTTTATTGTTTTCTCCATTGTCCTCCATGCTGTCGCAATCACCGGTGATATCCAACGTTGTGCTCCAGTAAAATGTGTCCGTGTAAATTAGAGTCTGGCTGCGTTACGCATTTAACAACGCCTTGAATCAGTAAATAATATTGATTTGAGGATTTTTTTAATCTAAACATTCGAGTATTTGTTTCAGCGCTAAATTTAACATTTTAAATGTTAATTTGGTGCATTAAAAAAACCTTTAAAATAAATAAATAAGTGAGGCTTAGCCTGGCGGGGAGGCACGCAAAGCCTGGCGGCCCGCCAGGCTAAAATAGCGCTGGGGGAAACCCTGATTTACAGTTTGCTTCATTCATTGTAGAAGATTTTCTCTTAATTAGATGCTTGGCAAAATTCCTAAAATATAGTCAGTGAGATGGTGTTCAAACACAGCACCACATGTTCTGAAGGGTTTTTCTACAAGTAAGTCTGCTGATAAAAGTTGCTGCTTCATTTTCTCCTTTACTAACTTGTAAGTTACTCTCCATTTGCTCCTCTTTGTGGATTTGCTCAGTAGAAAGAGGAATTGAATGTCCCTTTTCAATATTTTGTAAAGCGAACAGTGTTTTCCATTTTGTACTTTTAGCATTATGTTCTGCCTTCAGTGTGCTGTGAACAGACACTCCCATACCACTTTGCATTTTCAGCTGTGAGAGCTAACCTCAACTGGTAAAACTCATGTTGTGAAGTATATGTGAGACCAACAGCTGCAAAAGTCTGTGTTCAGTCATGCCTTTTCTTTAACATCTCTGTTGACCATGTTTGAAAAGGTTTTACAGTAGAGGTAGCTTAATGTTCAAACTTGGTTATTTACCTGCACTTTGGAACTGACAAGAGAATTATAAAGTTTTTTATATTATGGAATGTGTGTTTGATATTTTGAGATGTTGTTAAAGAGGTTTTATGTGTTTTTTTCAGAAAGATTTAGATTCAAATTCATATGAACATACAGGAATATGTTTTAGAAAGCTTGTTCTGTTGGCTCACCACTTCATCTTTCATTATGTTGTCCTTCCTCATGCATGTCTGTAAAATGCATTTTAATGGCCCGGTGCTATGCAAACCATTGGCCCAACCCAGGTCAGGCAGGAGATGTGGACGCATGGCCTTTTACACTCATGAGCAAGTTTAAATTTGCAATTATCAGAATACATGCATCTTCAAATAAAAGTGGGGGTTGTATAATTTTGACCAAATTAAATGCATAAGGTTAAATCATCAGGACTAAATGTGAAATCTATTTGTCTTCATATTATTAATGCAGTGCGACAACAATCCGTCTTACTACTGGTGATCTGAGAACTGAAACGATCTCTACATTTACAGAAGACCTCACAGTTTTGTTTTCCAGGGCCAGCTTATTCCCCTCTGCAGCATTTCCTCTCACATCACATCTTTGCCCTAGCTTTTGCTTGTTTATGTGAGCTCGCCAACTATTCCGGATTATTGACAACTATGAAGTTTTGCTGGCCTTGTATTTTCTTTTTAAGACAGCTAGTTTGAACTCGAGATTTCTTTTTACAAAGTACCTATTGAGCAGGGTTGTCAGAAAAGCCCTTGGAGTGTAAGGATTTGCTTTTCTTACTGTCCGGCCTGCTGAGTGGCAGCGCACTGTGAGCTGCATGTAAGAACAAACATTCCCAGAGGGATCTGTTTACATGCAAATACAACCAAAGTTTAAGTGGAGCTCTTTTTTTAATTTTAAAAATAGGGGCTACAGCTGGCCTTCCCTTCCCTTTTTCTGACTGGTGTTCTCGGATTTGAGAGGGAAACGTGAACGATAAGGGGTTTGTTGCCATTTTAGTTGAATTAAAACTGAGCAACTGAGAGCAATCTCTGAGAAAACAGATTGTAAATGGGAAGTCACTGGTTGATAGTATGCTTAATGGAAATAATGTTTACTATTCTAATAGAAATTGGTTATAGAAAATAAATCGATATGAATAGAAATTTGATATTAGAAACCAAGATAACTTAAAAAGAGTTTCTTAGCCCTACTGCGTACTTTACACTTTACACACAAGATCTGCAGTCTCGGAGATGCTTTGGCTCAGTCAGCATCTTTTGGCTCCTGTAAAAGTACCTCTGATATCTACTCTGGTCTGTTTTACTAGTCTCTGATGCATTCAACTTCACGCTGCTGCTTTGTAATTTCCAAGCCCATGACAGGTTCACTGCAACAAGGAAATCAGTGTTAGTCCCTTTACTGTCAGGTATTTATTCAGTGTCATTGTTCCTAATTGAAGCTAATTTTTTCTTTAATGTTATCATTAGATTTAGTTTTACCACAGTCCCCTCAAGTACTGATTTTAGGAGGCTAATATGTAATATTATAAACATTTAATAATGTCTGTACCTAAATATGTAATTAATTTTACCTTTGCTGTTTTTTCTACACTGGTTCAAGTATGTTTCTCAGCCTTGCTTTTATAATTACACATAATTTATAACAAATTCTTACAGTGTGGGGAACTTTAGGTCCTTTTCACACAGATCAATGGCCTTGCCACACTCTCCATGACCTAAATCACCAATTGGAATCAGGCTGGATCATGGCAGATGTGAAAAACCACCATCAATGTGAGAAGCCAATCATGATGCTACTCCACTTTTAGTACTCAACAAATAGGTTTTCACTGGAATGCACAGATACCACATTTTTCTCAATCAATGTGAGTACTTACAGTTGAGTACTTGCTGATAGAGAGTATCATTACTTAGTACTAAACAAGTTCATTGATAGGTCATGGTTTAGTGCAGGCTCTATACAACAACAATAAATTATGAAGTCACATTATTCTGTCTTTTTCATCTGATCTGAACTGTAAATAGTGCCCTACACGACATGTGTCATAGAAAGTTTGATAACCGGAAAGGTTATTCTCTTTCTTGGGTGGTAAAATACTATATAAAAATGTCTGCCTGTTTCAGCTAATCTGATCTTGACTTGATGCAAAAAACAAAGCATTGTAGAACATTTCAAAATGCATTTGATTATGATATAACAGCTTTCCATACTTGCAACAGTGGCTCATTTTCACCGCAGACTGAACCATACCTCTGCTGTTTAGAACCAAACTGTTGGATCGTTAAGTTTATGCTTGTTTTATTGAAGCCGCTGTTCATGAAAAGGGCTTTAATCAGCTCTCCTTTGTTTCTGTTGTAACAATCAGCAAAACACAGCTAAATAAAACACGCTACCGCTTTGGTAATGTTGATCAGCTGTCACTAATGGATTTGTTGGATGTACTTTACTTGAACCAAACATCAGTACCATGAGTACTTGGACATCATTAATTCAGGTATGGCTACACAACTAGTTAGACTTATATGTGAAACTCGAAAAATTAGAAAGCCGTGCAAAAGTTCATTGAGTTCAGTAATTCAGCTTAGACCGAGAGACCATTTAAAGGCTCAGAAACGCTTTGCAGGTGTTGTAGATTCATTAGCTGCTTGGAGTGTGACACTTTGAACCTAGAATATTGAACCTTTTCACAATATTCTAATTGTCTTGGATTTTAAATTATGTAGTTTTCATAAGCTGTAAGCCATAATCATCACAATGGCTTTGCATGTAATGAATCTATCCCATATTATATTAGTTTCACCTTTTAAGTTACTAACATAAATGAACTTTTGCACGATATTCAATTTTTTCGAGATTCACATGTACTTTATCTTCTCTAGAGTTTTCTACAGAACTTAGCCGTTGTTTCCTGATGCAGCTCAACTAAGAGCTGAGCGTCACATTACCTAAATTGGGTTTGGTTTAATGGTGGTGGAGTACTTTTACAAGTATGAAAACACAGCTATAATAACCAATATCCAATTCTGGTATTGGGGCATCCCTAGCTTTTACTTTGGATTTTGCCACAAACCCAAGATACTGTCTTGGGTTCTTTCTACAGAATGTTTTCCTTGACATTTGACATGATAGAGTTGTTAGTCCTGGCTGAAATTCTTGGATCATACAATGAGGCATGTGGGCATCATGTCATGGTTACTTCTACATAGCTCCTCCATGCTCCAACTAGGATCACAATATGCTACCACCATGATGATAACCACCACAATCTTTCTTCAGTACATAGTGAACCTATCACACATAGTCATATATGGTGGCAGGTCAATTGCTTTCCCAATTAGCACCCAAAGATTTCACCAAGACCCTGCAAATACCATTCGTGTTCTGGCAGATGTTTTTTTTTCTTTAACGTATCAAGATTGCTTTCCAGGATGAAGGAAATCTTGTGACTGAATCTATAGGAAAGTGGTGCCACTTCTGGTCAAGTTGTCAAGAGTTGATCTGAGGACCACAGACTGTTCAGGCAATATAGAGCCATTTGATTTATTAGGCCTGTTTGATCAGAAAATATGTGTATTGATTTTAGCTGTGCCCTGTTTTGCCGTCTTGGAGCTGTGAACTTCCCTCACTCTGATTTCTTTCTCCTTTTTTCTGTCCTTGTTTTGGCTTCTTGCTTTCTGCCCAATAATGAAAACGCAGCCAAAGGAGCTCATCTGCAACACACAGTGTGATAATACATATATTTAGTGTGGGAGGAAGGTAGTGTGAAGGAAAAGCCATTGAAATATAGTGGGGCAGATTGGAAAGTCCTGCATGACTCATGGGGTGGGGGTTGGGCAGATGAACCTGTAGCCTCGTTGCACCTTTCCATTGCTTTCGCTGCCTAATAGACAGACTTTTTTTGGCTTACTGCTGGGCAGCCTGGGAGTGGGCGGTTCAGTTTGCATACGGTTATTGCGGGTGGCTTTTGTGGCAGTTTCTACATCCTACTAGAAACCAGATTGAATTCTCAGTTTGTATCACTAAATAATTCAGGTATCTTCATTTATTTTGAATTCTCCTCACATTCCTCCTCCTTTTCCTAAGCCGTGTATTCTCACCAGGGCAGTGGCACTCAGTTTGGATTCTCATCATCTGTGTATATACAGACTCATCCAGAGATTTTCTGAGCCATGCTGCAGCTTTAGCATCGCTCAGAGAATATTCGCAGTGAGATGTGAAGAGAATTCTGAAATGTGTGTGTGTTTTGGCTGTGTGCTTTTTCTTTTTTTGAAGGGGGTCTGTGTCTTCCTCTCTGTGTCTAAGCTTATTGAAGGGGAGGTATAAGTCAGCATCTGCGTTGTTTTATCTTTCTAGTTGTTCATATAGTCATCTAAAATGATACGGTACTCGCTAGTATTGAAAAAGTGGAACAGCGTGTGAAGATTTAATGAGTAAGAGAGGAGAAACTCACATGCCCTTCTGTTACAAAACCACCTAGTGTAAGCTTCACCCTACAGCGTTTATCTCCATGGTAAACCCCCAGCTGAGCAGACGGTGTAGCTCAATTGCAAATGGAAAGTTTTTGTCTTTTTAATGTTGTCACAGTTGAGTAGGAGGAAATGCTTATAGAGGAACATCAACTGTGGCCCTTTTAGCAGAGGAAGGGAAAAAGCCACATTGATTTTTGTCATTAGTCTTGTTGCTTTCTGATGTGATGTCCAAGGATAATTAATTGAATACCAATTACAGCTAGTGTAGCCTGGTACGTTATTAAAGATAATGTCATCAGTAGGACTGTAGCTGAGATGGAGATTTTTAAAGCTCGTCAGCACTGAGATGTACTGTAATTGGCTTTTTGTTGGTATTGCATGGCTGTCAGCCAGCAACGGTGGGACAGGAAAACTATTGTAGTGTGCAGTTTAGTTAAGTTACAACCCATACGTTACACAAGCAAAGCCGCTGGAAAATCTAAGTGGCTGAATTTGTTCTACACACATACAAATAGAGTACGGAGACTGTGTGCACTTGGCTGGAAAAACTACACTCCATTTAATGCAACACCACTTAAGATTCTCTTTAATTATAGATAAAAGTGTGACTAGGCTGCAGCTTGAAATGTGCTCATTTTTATGACCTTAAAGGGGCTGTATCAGACTATTTTACACCTTCCAGAGCAAAGGTAGGCACACTATATGATAAAAATATCATTGGCACTATTGAGGTATAAGTTTTTTATATGTTTTTTTCGTGAACATGGAAAAAAGACACTTGGATTCGATCAAACCCCACCTCCCCCATGTGAATTCCACAATAGTATACAGCTGCAGACCCGGTGGCTGCAGGTTCAAGCTGACATGTCCCGCTCAGACTAGATAAGAAAAAAAAAATCACTTCTTCACCAGTATGGAGATTAAACTCCTTGCTAGCTACACTGAGATACTGGGTGTTAGTGTTTACAGTCCGGGGGGGGATCCGGATTTTAGACTACCTGGATGGGGAGGAGCAGATTGTGATACCCATCAACAACCCCAACCCCAGGCTTTTGCAGCCACTGGGCAGACAGCAGACGGTTTGCAGCTGAGACAGGAAAAAGGTATGTGTGAAACCAAAAACTGCTTTGGGGGTGTTTTTCATGAATACATAACAATATAACATGGTCAAAAGCTCTAAAAAGGGGATTTTGCATGATATGGTATTTAAAACAAAATGAATGGCGGTTGTTTACAGTTATTCACTTGAGCCATCCACTTCAGGTTTTAATAGACTAACACGTTCAGGCATGGGAACAAAGTTCATAGTGCTTAAGGGATTATCAGGCAATCTTAAAACCAAAGCTTTGGTAAAATAATAATTTAAGGCTCTAATCCAATTAAAATGTAACCAACCTCAAGACTGTTGAGGCTGCTTTTGTCTTGTTTGGTGTTTTCTCAAGTGTCCATTTAGAGCAGCAGCATGACTCAAATACATCACTGACCACAGACCTTTGTCAGCATCGTGTGACTTGATGGTTTAGTTAGAACACATTGCGTGACTTGCTTACACATTTCCTTTGTTTTCTCATTCATTGTGTTCAGCACCATATTTCACAATCTTGTCGAACAATAGCTGATGCACATAATCTATGGTATTCATCACTGATCTCATAGTAGTTATTGTATTTTGTACAGATGGATGTAAACAGCCAGTTCGGCAGTTTGAGGAAATTTTATGGGCCTCCTTCTTCTTGGTTACAACATACCCCTATTTCTAGTCATTTGATGTTTCAGAAGTTGCAGGTTGACCATAAGTTATGCAATAAAAATGCATAATCTGTGTCTGTAGCTTATTGAGGCAGCCTTGTGATTGAGGAAGTAACTCGTAATGTGAAGTTTAGATGAGTCCCCTCCCTCGTTGTTCTTCCCCATTGTCAAGGGACACAGTCTAATGTAGGCCAGTACCAGGCCATAGTATAGTACACTTTGTGTCTTGTGCAGCTGGAGGGATGCTGGTAGAACAATGAGTCTTTGCCTGTTCACAACAGCTCCTTCGGATCAGCCCTCTGTTTGAATTGGACCATCATCACTCTGTAAGGGTATTCATCACTGAGAGCAAACTGCAGCCAGAGGAGGGAGTAGACTTTGATATGTTGCCTTCGTACATAGACAAAGTTTTGGCAAATTCATTATGAAGGTAACTTCTCTTCTACTGTAGTATTAATATGAAGTAATCAGCTTGTTGAGTCGGTAGGTCTGTTTTTACCCTTGTGCAAGTTCATGTGTTTTTCAGAATGTTAAATCTGCTAATGTGTTTGTTTTTATTCTGTTCTTTTGGGTTCTCTACAAATACTTTGACTTTGTAACTTGGATTGTTTTAGTATAGTATTCTCACGCCCTGAGAGGGTTTCATGCAAAGTAAGTTATTTCATAAAAAATGCAATTACTTCATTTGATACATTACGTGGAAATACAAATGAAGAATTTCTTCCCTATATTATGTAAATGAAGAATATGCAGAATATTTTTAACTGTAATCCTTCAAATGATATCTTACTCTATTTTGAATTTATCTATTCAAGTTTTACTCTAGCTTAAATAATTGGTTTGCAAAGCTGGATTTAGGACCTCACTGTGTGTCATGAAACACCAGGCTGGTGGTCTTGTGGTGATCTACAGAAATTAAGGAAACTCATTTTTTTAACCAGAGCCAATGGCGAATTTAGCTCTAAATTTTACAAAGAGAAAGTCATTAAAAAAACTCAAATAATATAATTGTTGACAAAACTCTTTGTTAGGGCTCGGCAATAGAATAGAATAGACTTTATTGATCCCACAGTGGGGAAATTCACTTGTTACAGAAGCACCAACACTATCCAACAGGATAATTAGAAGAAAAAGAAAAATAAGGGTACATGTACAATAGCAAAACAATAGCAATAGAACAATAACAATATATATTTCTAAATAACTTTTCCTCGATAGACATATGTGAACAGATAAATAGAACTTCGATGTAAAGAATAGAGCCACAGCGGATGCGCGGCCAACGGCTAATGTTTGTGTAGCTTTATCTGCTAGCTGCAGGTAACGGGTTATATGGCAGGTAAAAATAGAAAAAATGAGTGCCCCTAATGGAAAAAAATGAGAGAGGACAAAGTGAATGATGATCTATTTTATTGTTTTTTTGGTCTATCATTTATTTTTATAACTTATTCTTAAAGAAGCTATATTCAGAACAAGCTGAGAAATTTTTAGAATTTATATTTTGATACCTGTCTTATTGATTTCTGTTTTCCTGTAACACTTGAAGATTTCAGTTTAAAATTGAACTCTTTTATTAATCTAAAACAGTTATAAAACGTCTGATATGTTCAGCTTTTGAAAACAAATCTCAAAAAAAAAACCTTCTGCTATCTTCAAATCTCACTTAAAATTAACAGAGAACTTTAAAGATTCACAAAATAGTGATTTGTTTTTAATCGTCAATATCGACTGATATGAAAATAATATAATAGGGATTTTTTCCATATCACCCAGATATACTCTTTGTAAAATATCTTATTAATGGTGTTTGTATTCTTCATCCATCAATATCTGGGCTCACAGGTTTCTGACACCTTTATTTTATTTGTCAAAGGATGAAAAGTTGAGAAAGCAATGGCATAAATAGAGATTACTTCAGTTAACTGTTGCCTTCCTTTAAAAATGTATTGTACTAATGTTCCACTCACTAAACATCAGCGTGAACTCATAAATCTGTCCCTGGATTTTTGTGGGGGTTGAAACCAGAAAGGTCATTGAAAATTATGATAGAGTACATATGTCTATTGCAGGAAACAAACACAGTATTAAACTGTTTAATTTTCAAATAATACTCAACTTGGAGTTTTATTTAATTCTTCACACCTAGTTTTATTGGGGCCTGACCTTAAAATACATAGAATCAATGCATTGACTCAATATCTATCATGATCTTTCCAACATAATTTTAACTTATAAACCTGTTAGGTAGGTAAATGCCATCAAGTTAAATGAATGAAACCTATCTGTGCATAGATTCCTACACTTCTATTAACTAAAGCAATTGCCGTAAAGTCTCACTGCGTCTTGCGAGATACGTGACTTTACAAGACTTAAGATCACCGGTCCGGGGGAGGGTTAAGTTGCAAGTGCGATATTCTGCCCTCAAGGAGTGGTGTGGGCTGAGAGACTATTCATTCACCCTGAATAGGGTCATTTTAGCACCTACTGGCTTAAGAAAATGATTAAAAAATATGAAAAAGTTACCTAGTGTGCCTTTAAATAGATGTAATATTTATTTTAATCTTAAGATTTAATGTGAAATGATCATAAATAAAACTCCTCATCACAACAGTTACAGATGGTAATACAGAATGAGCATGGTAGAATAAAACCGGCAGAAATTAAGAATGGAAAGTAGTACATTAACCCAACGTGTACATCTTTCATTTTGTGAAAGAATTTATCACTGAACTTAAATCAGCCTGTAACTTTAGCTGCTCTTATGTAGTTTTTACTGTTTGGAAACAGTTTTTGCAAATGTTATGTCCATTTTTCATTCCATCAATCATCCAGTAATATTTATTGTGTTGTCTCTGACTTTTCTTAATTTCTTAAGCTTTCTCTGTAATGAGAGTAAAACATAAATAAGTCAAGTCAAGTTTATTTTTAAAGCACTTATAAAACAGCATGGTGGCTGACCAAAGTGCTGAACAAATGAATCAATGTACATAAGAGACACATCCATAAAATGCAAAACAGGTATAAAACTACAAATATAAGAAAAAAGGCAATCAGTACACATAAAAGATGATGTTCATAAAATAAAAAAAACAGGTATAAAAACCACAAGTATAAGAAATAAACTCAACCACAGAGTTCCATCTAAGACTAAATTCAAAAAGTGGTAAGCGAGGTGGACTGTCATCACTAAAATGGTAAACGGCCTGTATTTGTATAGCACCTTCTAGGGTTCTACAGCCCCCCAAGGCACTTCACAACACAATCAATCATTCACCCATGCACACACAGACATTCACACGCTCGCTAGAAGACGTTTGTTCCATAATTTGGGTCCCACTAGACTAAAGCTCGTTCACCAGTGCACAACATGGTTTTTAGGGGCTGATAAGCTCTGCCAAGTATGAGGGTGCCAATTTATGGATTATAGATTTTTTTAAAAGGAGGATTTTTAACCTAATCTGATATAAAACTGGTAGCCTGTGTAAGTCAGCTAAAATGGGGGTAATATGTGAATTAGGGATGTGTGGATTGATGTTAAAATATCGATTTCTCCAATTCTAGCTATTTATATTTTGGAATCAATTCTTTCATTAAAGTATCAATTTTTGAGTAATTTTAATTAATTGATTATTGGGACATTTTTCAAAAATTGGATCTGTGGTCGGAACTACTTCCGCCAACTGTGGCCGCCACTGGGGGCGCACAGTGCGCTGCTTTTTATGCTCTGTTTATGCTATAGCTGGAAGCTCACAGTTGGCCAGAGTTAACATGGCAGAATGTAAACATAGTTATGTGGAGCTACTTTAGTGCTACTAACGGCAATGAAGAAGAATTTTAACTGTAAGAAGACTGTGAGGTATTGAAGTAACACCAAAAACCTCATTAAACACCTAAAAATAAATCATGAGAAAGAGTGTGAAAACGTCATGATGAGGTGGTCAGAGGAGGGAGAGGAGAGGTGCTGCTAGCATGAAACAGACATCTCTCTTGGAGTCTGGGTACTAAAGGCAGGCATTATCCAGGTACAAAGGGTGAGAACATGGAGCTGTTTAAGATGTTTAGTACGATCGCTGAATTTATGAAAGTTATTTACATCTGTCTGCTATATGCTTTGGTTTATGTGCTGTTATTCAAGTCTCCTGTATTTTTAAAACTAAGGTATCCCATTTATTCAAATTTCAATTTAAAATGTATGGAATGCAAAAGGTAAATGCTACAATTAATAGCTGCATGAAATAGTAGTTGGAGTATTATCAGCCCCTGAAATCCCACACATTTAATAAGCCTATTTTTAGTCAGGTGAGGTTTAATGTAGAGTAGATTGATTTAAAGGAGATTACATAAACCAAGAGTTATTCAAATTTACAGTACTTAAAATAAAACTGTGATTAACTTAAAAAATGTAAAGATAAGAAAACATTCCATAAATTAGACTATCAATGACATTTTTCAGTTAAACTATTAAAGTTGCATGGTTTTATTCTCAATTAGTTGACATATTTTGACTGATGGTTAACTGATTATTTCACATTGTATGAACACATGTATTTAACTATGCATTTTATTGGCAATTTTAATTCAAATCAAAGCATTCTATAAAACAGCAGGTGTATGTAATCTCCCATTTCCTTTTTCCTCAGTGTAAGTTGTTTTGAGAGCTGAGTCTAAATAAGATTAAGCATTTAATATCGTGTGATACCATCGTTTTATGTTCCCTGATGTATGTAGATGATTCTCCAAGAGCAACAACAATCACAAGGTGATGGTGAAGGACCACCACCCTCTTTCCATAGTGGAGGCTCAAGATTTTCAGCAGTTTGTGAGGTTTTTTATGGCAGAAACAAACTCAGAGTCTCATCTGTACAAAGCTATATTTAATTTTCCAAACCAAAAATCTTTGAGCAAAGTATCGGTATGGGATCGGTATTGCCGATACTGGACCTAATTTTACTTGGTATCGGATCATAAAGGAAATCAGTGGTCTAGCGCATCCTGTTTGTATTAGTGAGAAATCTTTTTGCCGCATTTTGGACTTCTCACTGCATTTACCAGCAGAAAGAGTTGACCTGTGATGAATCCACTTAAGTGAGAGCATCGTCATAAAAACCTGATTGATTTGATTAGAGGCTGCTGAAGCAGATGGGGCCTGTGTGTGTGTTACACACGCACTTTTCCTCTTCTCAGTGTATTCCCTCTGAGCATTCAGTTGCTTGAGCTGTAAGAGTGTAAGGAGCTTGGTTCATATTTGTTGAGAATTATCTGGTTTCTAGGGTCATATAGTAACACGGACTTAACCGTTAATCAGTTCTCATTACAGAGGGGTATTGTAAGTACATGTGCAGGATATAAAGAAGGCTCCCTGGTGCTTTCTCTTCTTTGCACAGCTCCCTCACACCTCATTTAGTGTGTTAAAGTAGATTTTTGAAGCTTAATGGCACAACTCTTGCATTCTGTTCTGAGGGAGCTTAGTGGTTTTGTTCCCTGAACATAACATTTCAAAACCACAAATGGAGACTGGGGCTGAGCTCTACTATGGTCTTTTGGGCTTACCATTTTCAATTAGCTTCAGCACTTTTCTAAGAAAAAGTTAGATTATTGATTTAGTTTGACCACAAAATCTTTACATGTCGGAGTAAATAATGCTTTTAGACCACAGTTACTTGTTACAGATATTTTGCCACAAACCCTAGTGTCCCTATTTGCATTTCTTCTGGTGATGCACATGCCATATCTGCCAGAGTCTTGCTTCAGTTTAACCTAGACACCAATCACACAATAAAGATGTAAATACTTGATGATACATTGCTGTTCAGAGCAGTACTGTGAGTCAGAGCCACTGATAATATGCTTTCTGACAGATTGTAGAGTGAGTCAGTGAGTGCTATATTCATGAAAACTGGATAACTTGTTTTATTCCCAGCAGAATCACTTATCTTTTGAGGTTTGAGCATGGGTGTATTTTTAATTGTAGTTTCCCCGGGAGAAGCTACCCAGACCATAATTCCACTGCTAAAGCTGAGGTTAAAATCCAGTTTTTGAAGATGAACTTACTCCCAGTGTGAAGTACAGTATTTAGAACATTCAAGAAGTTCTATGTTGGGACTAAATTGTGAAGGTGATTTATTAGCTAAATGTGTGTTTTTGACAGCACATTTTTTTCCAATTAGAACAGAGGATAGTTAATGATTAATATAATATAAATGAAACTACCTAACACTTTTTATCTCTGGAAAACCTTCCCACTCCATTAGACAGATCAAAAAAGGGCCCCTCTGTGTGTTGATCAGTGTAGTTAACTTTGATTTATTAGATTAATTGTTTTATTAAGACGAAAGAGGCTTTGGTATTGAACTTGATGATTTTTCTGTGACAAGTTTCAATAGCAAACTTCATTTAGTCATTATTACAGTGTCAGCTAATATTAGAGCTGTACCCCAAAAATGTCATCTGTTGTTTGAAATAAGCTAATATTTAGCAGAGTAGGGAGACGCAATGCTGAACACAGGGTCTCAGGATGACCAACAGGTCATCGGCAGGTATAATCGGCTCTGAAAGGCGATCAGAATTTGCAGATCACAAATTTTTCACAGTGATCGTGACTTGTTATAGGAAAATGTCATGTTTGCTAAACATACAGTACTGTGCAAAAGTTTTAGGCAGGTGTAAAAAATGGTGCAAACAAATAATGCTTTCAGAAATATAAATAATTGTTTATTTTTATCCATTTCCATTCATCCATCCATTTTCCTCCACTTATCCGGGGTCGTGTCGTGGGGGAAATAG
Organism: Aphyosemion australe; assembly: GCA_006937985.1. Lineage (NCBI taxonomy): Eukaryota > Metazoa > Chordata > Actinopteri > Cyprinodontiformes > Nothobranchiidae > Aphyosemion > Aphyosemion australe. The sequence goes on from SSNS01000009.1 coordinate 3,443,774, forward strand.
CCTAAAGCCTGATTTCTACTTCTCCGTCTGCGTGGGTACGAAGACACGCAATGTCATTATGCGTCAGTGCAAGGGCTCTCCGATGGGCTCGCAGACTTTTTAACTATCCGTCAAACGTGATGGAGACCGCAAGCTTGTCAGGATGCGGCTTCCTTTAAATTTATCAACAGTACCGCCATAGCCCCCTCATAAAACAAAAAGATATTTAGAGACGGACACAGAACAGATTGCAAAATGCCTTACGGAAAAAGTCAGAAAATATGAACGTTTATTCACCCGTGACTGAAGGAGTACAAAGATATACAGCAAGTGTTTTATCGTGGATGAAAATGATGGGAAATATGGATTTAGAGGTGCCGGTCGCATGAAGAGGTGGAGGAGAATGAGGGACAAGTTCATCCATGTTGAAAAGTCCCTGAAATACACAGATACAATAACAACACAATAGTAAATATACTATTTTGGACCAGCTACGTGACTAATGGTGGCCGGCGGATACCCCAGAAAAGCACTACGCCCTCTGTTGTCCTGGCAGGGAATTGCTTTGCAACACTCCCCAGGTGACAGAGAAGTCTGAAAGGAAAACATCTTCGTCAATGAGTGTGTGCGACTAAGCAGAGATGCTCAGACTTCCCTCTTCCAAGCGACTTGGGCCAGCTCCTCCTGGGGTTATCCTAAGGTGTTCCCAGACCAGCTGAGATAAATAGTCCCTCCAGCGAGTCCTGGGTCTTCCTTATGGTCATATCCGGAAAACCTCACCACTGAGGTGTCTGGGAGACATCCTAACCAAATGACAAAGCCACCTCAACTGGCTCCTGTTGATGTGGAGGAGCAGCGGATCTACTTTGAGCCCTTCCCAGATGACCAAGCTTCTCACCCTATAAGGGAGAGCCCAGACACCCTGCTGAGAAAACTCATTCCATTTCATAGTTTCTTTTATGTACTCCGCTTCAACCTCTGCCACCATGTTAGCTTGGCCAAGTGGTCATGAAAGCATTAATCCCAGAGCAAACATAAAAGTACCAGATTACTGCAAGACAAGTGGTGTTTTTTTGTCTTATTTGCTGCGCAGACTTCTGATACACCCACACCTCTCAAGTTACAATGACAAACACGACAGCTTTTATAACATTAAAGCTTGTATCTGTGATCTCATTCTTTTGGTCACTACCAAAAGCTCGTGAACATAGATGAAGGTTGGAACGTAGATTGACCGGTAAATCAAGAGCTTCGTCTTGCTCTCTCTTCACCACAACGGACCTGTACAATGTCTGCTTCACTTCAGACGCATCACCAATCCGCATATCGATGTTGCGCTCCATCTTTCCCTCATTCATGAACAAGACCCCAAGATACTTAAACTCCACTTGAGGCAGGACCTCGTCCCTGACCTGGAGAAGGCATTCTACCCTTTTCTGACTCAAGACCACGGTCTCGGATTTGGAGGTGGAGCTGATTCTCATCCCAGATGCTTTAAACTTGACTGTGAACCACTCCAGGGAGAGCTTTAGTTCACGGTCTGATGAAGCCAACAGGACCACATCGTCTGCAAAAAGCAGAGCTCTGATCCTTAAGCCACCCAAACAGATCCTCCTCAACACCTTGGCTGCACCTAGAGGTCTTGTCCATAAAAGTTATGTAGAAAATGTTTTGCATTTGGCTGAAAATCACATTGAGGGTTCATTTTTCAAGTTATTCCAACAGATCATTGTCACAAAAAAAATGTAAATGTCAGAGATCACTACAAAACCCACTGTTGAATATAGATAAAAATCTGCAGCACCAGAGAACATTGTCCTATGTGATTTAAAAAATGTCCTGCGTGAGACACTCCCACTTCTGGCAGTTTGAAAGGTGTAGCTCAAAAGTTTTTGCCAACACTGCAACAGTTGTTTTAATGAATATATGGGATTTTCTCCTACAAGATAAAGCTGAAAGTCAATACATCTGATCATAATTAATAAAAAAAGATTAGTCTTTGGGTGTGATCTGAATTTACAATTTTTAAGGAACCGGTTGTTTTTGCATGGTTGTTGGGTCATGTTACACTTCCTTTTCTTTAGGACTCTTAGTTCCCTGTTGATCTGCTCCTTCTGTTTTTTTTCTGGCAGCCTCATCCATCTGGTTCTGCTAAAGGAGTGTTTGCATGCTTAGCTGGATGGCAAAGTTAACATCCATGCTGAGGTGTGAACGTAGCTGCTTGTACATGAGGGAGTGTTATGTAACCGTGCTGACTTCCTTCACAAGTCTGATCTGGAGAGAAGATGTGAAGTGTTTTGTAATTAACACCAAGAAATTAGTGATGATGTTGTTTGCTGAATGTTGGAAATCGAGTGACTCCTTACTGGAGTCGTGTTGGCTGTGTCATTGTCCTGCATAAATCATACTTGGAGGTGTTTGAGGATATCCTTTGATGTAGCCTCTTGTCAGAAACAGGCTTTGTGCAGCTCTCTGTCCAGGTGGTCATAATTCACACTTTTCCCTGGCATTTGTCCAGGACCAGATGCTTATGTTAATCTATCTTCTCAACCCACATGCTACTGGCCTTAATATTAGATACAACAGATCTCTTGCCAGCATGATAATCTTAATAATTTACCAACATAGTCATTGCTGTGCAGTACAACTTGTACCAGAAGCTAGAACATCATATTTAAGAAACCGGTTTGGAATTCTTACTTTGATAATGTTTCTGATTGTCAGCGGAGAACAGAAAGACATTGTTTGCAGCATGAACAAGCTCATCTCACTGAAAATGAATCTGTCTCTTTTTCAGAGCTCTCAGTGTGATCAAGCATTTACTAGAAATAATGCTTTGTTTGCTTTTTGGTTTAAAGATGCATCTTTTCAGAGTTCACATTAATTATTAAATATTTGTCAACATGACAGAGATACTTGATTCAAATACATAGGCAATTTTATTAGAACTGAAGGTGATTGGGAATGCTTGTACTGGATTGCATTGTGCCTTTTCTTTAAAAAAGGCCAATTTTGATGCTTTAGCTAATTGATAAAAAGATGGGAATGGACCTAATGACATGAATTAAAACATATATTTTTTTACAGTTTACACAATCTGTTAGTAAAAATACCTTGTTTTAATCAGTATTAAATATTAGAAGATAAACCTAGCATAAACTTGGTTCTTTTCCTCTCAGTGACTCATATAATAAATTATTCACAATATAATACATAAAAGATGCAACTTCTCTTCAGACAAGCTGGTTAAAAATATCATTTTATTTTAGTGTCACTGAACCAACAAATAATGATATAATAGCTCAGTTGTCAAGTATCTCATAGCATATTAAAGACAAGAGCTTAATAAAGACTGATCAGATCACTTTAAAAAATGAAGTAATATGTATCTATTGTTAGAGAAGAAACATGGTCAATCATCTAAAGAACAGGATGTGGAAGAATATTAGTCTTGTACATTAGCTTGAGCTTATTGTAACTACTTAGAGCTATAGGATTTCTCTGTTGTGCTCAGGAAAGATGTAAACAGTATAACCCATGGTTTGTAATCTACATTGATATTTTTCTTTCTTTTCGGGCCAATGTTCCAAATTGCTATTTCATATACAAAACTAGTTACGACATTGACAGTTTTAAACAGACATATTTATTTGTCTGTAATAGACTGGTGACCTGTCCAAAGTGTTCTCCACCATCAGCTCACAACACCCTTTCAGAACAAGCGGTTTGGAAAATGAATAACTGATGACTGATTTGTTATTAAGAATAGATATGAAAGTGTTTAGTACAGCGAAAAAATAAAGATCTATCTGAGAACTGATCATTTTGATTTGTTTTCTTTGTTTCTCAGATCCTTTTAAGGGTTTGTTTAAGATCAGAAAACCTTCTTTAAACTTATGACTGTGACTTGGCTTCTGTCTCTTGTTATACAAGTCCCTTGCCCTACCTTTTACGGAAGAGGAATGCATCAGCCACCTCCTTTTCGATGAGAGTCCAACATGTCTGTAGCATTTTAAATTTGTTAATGTAGCGGTCTATCGCTGCATGCTATACAAATTCAAAAGCATACACAACAAAGAGGTTCAGCTCATAAGTCTGAGCACAGCATTTCTTCTAGCTTTGCCCATTTATTATCTCTTCACATTGATAAATGACCACCTGGGAGGATTTAAATTAAGTTAAAGCACCCACATACACTCTGCATTTTGGCCCACTGACCCATGTTATACGTTCCTTGCTTCATGGCTGAATTATTGGCTCTTATAGAATAGTTTTCTAGTTGAGCAGTATTTGAAAAGTAAAGGGATTCATACATTTTTGTAACTTTAACAGAAATTCCAAAGCGCCTTTTTTGTTTTTCAGTGGTTAAAGTCGGTATCTTACTAGGCTGCAGTTGTTGCCCTATTGGAGACACAGAAATGTCAGGGAATATGCACATTTTCAGTTGAAATCCCATTGAATTGATAACTAGAACACTTTGTGTTTGTGTTTTATTGATAGCTATATCACTTTAATCATATAACATCATTGTCAAGGTCAAGGCCAACTTTATTTGTTTAGCACCTTTACTGTTGCTCACGCAACCCAAAGTGCTGAACAGAACAATGTCATGAAATAAAACATGCTCAAATAAAACATATTAAAAAACGATGGCGTTAAAAACAAAGTATGTGATAAAACCACAAGCAAAGTACAGGAGTAAACAATAAAAACAGTTGAGAATAAAACAAGAACAATAACTACTACAATAAACCAGATAAAAAAGAACAGATATACAACTCAACCATTGTTAAAAGCCAAGTCAAATAAATAAGTTTTTAGTTTTGACTTAAAATGCTCCATGCTTTGAGAGGTCCTCAGTTCTAGGGGCAAACTGTTCCAAAGCCTAGGGCCTGCCACAGAAAAAGCTCTATCTCCATGGGACTTGAGACGAGCTTTTGGGACCACCAATAGTGACTGGGAGCAGGACCTCAAATTCCTGGCAGGAGTGTAGATGTTGAGTAACTCATCAATGTAGGGTGGAGCAAGGCCAGAGAGAGATTTAAAAACAAAAAGCAAAAGTTTTAAATGGATCCTATACTGAACGGGAAGCCAGTGAAGGGAAGCAAGCACCGGTGTGATGTGATCACGCTTCCTTGTACCTGTTAACAAACGGGCTGCTGCATTTTGGACCAACTGCAGACGATGCAAAGTGGAGTGTTCCAGACCATAATAGAGAGAGTTGCAGTAGTCCAGCCGACACGAGACAAACAAATGGATAACTTGTTCCAAAACATTTGCTGGTAATATATTTTTTAACCCTTGCCATTTGCCTTAAGTGATAGAAGCCAGACTGGACCACTGCACTCACCTGTCTATCAAGTTTAAAAGAACCATCAATAAAGACCCCAAGATTTTTTACGTAGGGCTTTACAAATGCTGATAAGGGACCAAGGGGACTCACAGCCCCATTTACAAGATCTTGTCTGCCAAAGACTAAAAGCTCAGTTTTGAGGTTTTTCAGTTTCATAAAATTGATAGACATCCACTGCTTTACATCCATTAAGGACGCAGCAGATGGCGGGATGAGTGGAAGATAAACCTGAAGATCATCTGCAAAACAGTGGAAGGTGATGTTATGTTTGGTGAAAATACAACATTTTGACTGTCGTGCAAGTTTTCTTGCCACAATTTCACCACAAACTGTCGTGATTAGGTCAGTCGTTTTTTGTAGTTTGCAATTTTTTTTGCAATTAGTTTTCATATATTTTTCCACTTATCTGACTTTGGTTTGAGATGGGTTCCTGACACATGTGACAGCCATGCAACTACAGGTGAAACAAAAAAAATGAGAATATGGTGCAAAAGTCCATTTATGTCAGTAATTCAACTTAGACTGAGAGACCATCTAAAGACTCAGGAACCCTTTGCAGGTGTTCTGGATTCATTAGCTGATTAGAGTGAGACACTTTGAGTCTAGAATATTGAACCTTTTCACAATTTTCTAATTGTCTGAGATTTAGAATGTGGGGTTTTCATCAGCTGTAAGCCATAATCATCACAGTTATAACAAATAAAGCTGAAACATCTGGCTTTGCATGGAATGAGTCTATCTCATGTATTAGTTTCACCTTTTAAGTTAAATCACTAGCTACGTTTACATGGACACAAGTAATCGGATTGAACGCCCTATTGGATCAAAAATTCGTCATGTAAACATGTCAGTCGGAATATTCTGATCCAATTCGGCCTGATCCGAATGAAATTTCATTCCGATTGAGAGTGGTGGTTTTGTCCGATCGTCAATCCGATTGGCGTCCATGTAAACACCCATTCGGATCGTTGGGGTAAAATAATGCCCACTGCGCATGTGTGCAACTTCAGCGTGCCCTCTTTTCTGCTCTGCGCACGCTCAGGACAGATCAAAAACATGGCGGGCGAGCTCAATATTACTGAATGTCTCGATGGCCGAACGACTAAAAATGCAGAGTTATACACTCACGTGCATCTAAAGATGCAGGAAGCGGGAATTCACCGAAGCTAGAGAATAAGCAAATAAAATGCAAGGGAAAAGATGTGCGGACAAGATGGCGTTTGTTTACAATTTCTCTTCCGGGAAAGACAAGTCTGCGCATGTGCAAGCTATGGTGCGGGCATCGCGGCGTGATCAGATCATTCCAGTTAGTGTCCATGTAAACAGAGATTTGGGATTTCCGATCAACCAAGATTTGAATCAGATTGGGGAAATTTGGCGCATGTAAACGTAGCTACTGACATAAATGAACTTTTGCACCGTATTCAGATTTTTTGAGTTTCACCTGTATATTGATAGAATGAGAAAATTGAAGACCCTCATGAACATTTGGAGACATTTCTAAAACTCCCTTGCAGAAAGCAATGGGAACTTGTCACCAACAAGCCCAGTGAGATACTGGGTTTCTAAACTCTTGAATGAATTCTAAACATCTCCTATGTTTTCTTTTCTCTATCTCCCCCGTTCCCCCATTGCTTCCTTCTCCTCTAGCTTGGTGTAGATGAGAGACGAGTAGACAACAGGACGATCTACGTCGGTCACCAGTCCTCTGCTGTCAATGAGGATTTCATCCCACCCAAGTTCTGCGACAACAGGATTGTGTCGTCCAAGGTGAGAAGCCCTTTCTATCTCTGCTCACAGCTGGCTTTAACATGCACTTCGGATAATCCAGTCCTTGGTTCTGGGAATGTGTGTGACTGCACCCACAATGTGTTGCAGTAAAATCATCACATTTGGCCTTTGAATACTGAAGTGGCCTTCATGTTTATTTAAACGTGAGCGTAATCCCATCACAGTCAGTCATTGAGGGATTCATGTGGTAATGTATTAAAATTATAGATGCGATGTCCACTTTTGATCACATCATCACTCTTGAGGTACTAAACGAAACTAAATTTATATGCTAAGGATGTTAATAAAATTCATAGCTGTGTTTTCTCCCCTCTACCTGTCTGTGAATTGTACCTTACATGCCTTTAGGCATTTTTCTTCTCCTAAAAACACTTGGAATGTAAAATGAGCTGTTGAACGATCCCAACCATTCCTCTGTCCTTACTCTCCCCGGGCTCATCTGAGCTGCCAGCTGAAGGAGATGGTTTTCTCTGACTGGCAGTGAAATACGTGATTGCTAAAAATGAACGGGAGGGGTGAGCAGTTTAGTTTTCCCCTATGGACTGTGATAGGTTACCCCCCGGCCCCCTCCAAGTCTCACCCATCTATATCATGTCGACAGCAAGCTCAGGCAGGTCCAGTCAGCTGGCTTATGGATATCATACATGAAAGTGATGATGAGGAGGAATCAGTGTGGGAGAGAGGGGTGGGGGGTGGTGGGGGGAAGTAGGATTTATAGTGGTGCAGTGGGTCCCAGAGACCTGGGACCAATCAATCGGCTCCTGCCGGTTTGACGGGGTAAACAGTCCTTAATTACCCCAGCTGTAGTGTTTATGCTCCCCACTGCCTCTGCTCTTCATCATCTTTTAGCTTTTGCACTTCAGTGACCAACATAGGCTTTCTTTTGCTTTTTGCTGCTCCTGCACCAACACACTCAGCCCCCCCTTCACTGCCGCCACCCCCCTCCCTCGTTTTTCTCATTACTTTTACTCTCTTTTCTCTCTAGCAAAATGAGATGGGCCATTCTGCTGCCACTGCATTTCAACGCTCTCCCCAAGCAGACTTCCCCATACATAATCAGTGCCTCAGTGCCATTTCCGTGCGAGTGTCTGTGTGTAGGCATGTGTTTGTATTTGTGTTCTTTGTTGTGAAACAACATTGTGCAGCTCAGTTACTCGCTAAATCTTGTTGAAACTATCTCACTTAAATTTGAGTAGATTGAGCTGTTTTGGTTTTACACCCAATGGTACCAGCAGTCATGGCCATTTAAAAAAAAAACAACTGAAAAGTTTGTTGCCTCTGCATTGAAGAAAGACCAAATAAAGAGATAAATTACTAATCTAAATCAGCAGAATGTCTGTTGTTCTGGAAAGTTTATCCAAAAGAGATTCCGATTTCATTAAAACTACTTCCCTGTTTTCTTTTAAAGATTCAAACAGAATCTGTAAGTTATAAACATTTTAAATGGTGTCATCATATGCAAACCCTTTCTTTGGCCTAACTAAATTTAGGCCACAACGTGACTATTTTCATCTCCTTTTTCCTGCAGTACACGGTGTGGAACTTTCTACCAAAGAACTTGTTTGAACAGTTTAGAAGAATTGCCAATTTCTACTTCCTCATCATCTTCCTGGTGCAGGTAAGAGCTGGCCTTGTCAGTGGGCCAACCCAAACACAGATAAGCCAGTTTATCAGTGGATGCTGATGTTTTTTCATGTTCTCAGCATGAAGGTCTGTTTATGTTTTTGTCAACCTTATGAAGTAGACGTAACCTTGCTGTTAATCAGTCTCGAGTCAGAGTTGGATCAGTGTACCAAAGCAAAAAATCTCAAAAACACGCATGAAAAAAATCTGACTGAGCAGAAATAAGACGCATACGGGAGTCAGACTCGAGGGGAACAAGAACACAACTCTTAGTTCATTACTCTACCATGACTGACACACACACACACACACACACACACACACACACACACACACACACACACACACACACACACACACCTGTTCGCCTGTTGTGTCATGTTAGAAGAAGAACAGGTAGATTACTTTGTAACCACTTGAACACAAGCAGCAAGGTGAAGGTAAAATCCCTATTTAATGCAGCTTTTTGTGCATCTTTCAGACTGTGTTTATGGATGTGAGGTCACCGATTGATGATGCAATAATATGATAATGCACCTGTGTGTGCATAACAATTAAAAGTTTAAAAATTGTGTCTGTGACTGTTGAATCAATGGTTTCATGATTACTTGTATAAAGAAGATTAAAAAGATAGTTTGTCAGACTGAGTCATACCAAAAAGTTAGTTGCATGTATTTCTGTTGCGTCTGTCTTTATCTGTGGTTGTAAGTCTTAGTTTGTTGAGCCGCTTTCTTTTAAGCTTCTGTCAGTATTTTCATGTGGGGTGTGTACTGCACTGTTTAAATGTAACTTGAGTTAATCAGGATTTTGTATTTTTGTGCTTCCTCTCCTCCCATCAAGCCTTTTTCACTAAGCAGTTCCACTTTAGGGTGCTCCTTGCTGCTCCTTCATCAAGCCAATATTTTAAGAACTGAGAGACACCTTAATGTTGTCTCTGTCCTTTAATTCACACCAAGATGGCCAGAAGGTATCTCAGACCTGGTTTGAAGTGTTTTGTGCAAAGGGACTCCTCTTAGAGCAGACAACAGAAGGGCATTTGACTTTACATCATATCTTTCTAGCTCTCTGCCTTTTGCTCAGCCACAGAGATGGAAACTTGCTTCTCCTTTTAGCAGCAACCTAAACTATTACAGCAAACTGCTCTCCAGTGTAATCAGGTGTGGGTGTAGGGTCTGCTCAGGAGTAGATTTTCTTTCTGTAGTGGCATATGCACTAAACAACCTCAAACAGCGACTGCTCCCTGCAGTACAGTACTCCTGTAGCCAACTGAGGAACATTTTTAAGCAGAAAAAATAAGTGACGTATTTACCTATTCTTTTTTTTTCCCACTTTGGCACAAACTCACCCTTTAATCTTTCAGTTTGTCTGACTAACATCCGCATTTTCTTGAGCTGATGTGTATAATTGCCACACTTTTAAGTTCAATTGATGCTTGAAATTATGGTCAGCTCAGTGTGGGAGTAAAAACCAGCATACACTTGCATCACACACACACTAATCATCTGTAACAACATGTTACACACGTGATTTTGCTGTGAAATATGCTTGTGGGATATATCCTTTGTGTATGTGTGCATGCATGTCTGTAAGCATGCTCTTAAAGCGTGAGTTGGTGGGTGTCCCCCGGTTTCCTGGTGGTGTTTACTGGAGCTGCAGTGTGACTGGCGTTTCTCCATTAACCCAGCCCCTTTATTCCAACCACTCATTTTCTGCTCACACACAGGCTGCTGGGATGTTAGACAAACAGGCACTTGGATCATGCAGTTGTTTTGCATTTAACTGAAGGAACTAAACCTTTGTGTGTCCCCACGGAGGCTTTACACAAATTATCTGCTAACGATATCATCCATTCTCCAATTCTGTCTCATTCTCCTTTTGTCTCATTCCTGCTGTCTTTCTTCTGGTTTGTATATCACACAGCCTCCATCTCTCTGCAGCGCTGCACTGCTGACGTCAGCAGCCAGGGAGCCCTCTGTACTTCTGAGCGACACAAATAGACACGGGCGGATAAAAAAGCTCCTCTCTGCTATAAATAGCTCCTGTATGTCTTTGCTCCAGTCTGATTGAACAGGAATAGAGCTCTGTGAGAGAGTTGGAGTTTTAAAATGAGTGTGAGAGAGCAGGTGATGGGGGAGGAAGGGGGAAAGCAGGGGGCATCAGGATCCACAGCGCTGCACCCGTACCCCGGGGACCCGCTGTCTGTCGCTCACGCTGACACACTTCCCGGCTCAGATGAAGTGCTGCTGTGCTCTGCTGCTCTGATATCCCACTAGCATATCAGCAGCAGGCAGCACACTTTTCAGTCATATTGCAGATTCTTTTTTATATTTATTTTTTGGCATTTTGTTTGATGCAGGTGTGGAAGGTTATCTATAGGTCTGCTGTAGATTGTTTTGACTCTGCAGAACATAAAATGTTGAAGGATTGTGTCTTTGGCTAAACACTTTATGTACAGAGTTTTTTCAAATTACAGTTGACTGAAATAAAAGCGTATTATTGAGTCTATAGAAAACTATTTGACCTGTTCACAACTTTTATTTTAAACATACATCATTTGTGATTTGATCCCAAGTGGACAGGTTGAAGTACCCTTTTTCACTCTTGCATTAAAATAAATCAACACTTTGGGTGAGTACTTGAAATAAAAACTGATATTCACTGTACAAATACTCACGTAGTCCATGTCACACATGAGTCAAAAAAGTAACTTAAAGGGATTGTGTATGTATGTAAGTATGTTTTTGTGTACGGAAGTCCGTACAGCTTCGAGGAGATTCTGGTCCACCATCCAGCATCTCAGGAGGAAGAAGCAGTGCACTCCCAACACTGTTTATGGTGGGGGTGGTGTTCTGCTGACCTTGACTCAGGATGTTATGGGTTGGTGGGAAGAGTCCTTTGAAGACATCCTCAATCCCACCGTCACGTCTTCCAGTGAGGAAGTAGAGTCTGGGGACTTTGGGACAGGCCCTCCAATCTCTTGTGCTGAGGTCACAGAGGTGGTCAAAAATATCCTCTGTGCCAAGGCCCCAGGAGTGGATGAGATTCGCCTGGAGTTCCTTAAGGCTCTGAATGTTGTGGGGCTGTGTTGGCTGACGCGACTCTGCAATATCAAGTGGACATCGGGGGCAGTTTTGCTGGATCGGCAGAAAGGGGTGGTGGTCCCTCTTTTATTTATAAAAGGATCACCTGCAGAGTGTGTTCCCTGAAACCGGAAACCTGCATTGCCAGAGGAAACGAGAGAGTGCTAAACTCCATTTGATGTTATCTACATCCAAACGTTGGTTGTTGTCCATGACTTCAAATGGTGTTTTTATTTTTGGGACTCTGTTAGTTTGTCCTAAAGTTGAAGTGGTAGCAGCCGGCTGTTTCTCCTTCTCTGATATTATGAGGGGAAAACCTCTCACACCAGTGGTGTTCTGTTGTTAAATGTGCAAAAGTCGAGGACTCAGGGAAGTGAGGTGGTTCAGTGAGACAGACAACCGGATGGTCCGAGCCGTGTTATTGGCTGAGGTTTTTAGTATGGGTGGGATTTTAACATGTTAATTATGATTAATTAATTAGAAAAAAATAACTTAACATAATAACAAATTTAATCACAGCTTGCATTTCAAGCAAAGAGGAACATTAGTCAGTGCACAATTTCCTGGAACACCGATTACACTGACGCACACAACAAAGCCCTGCTCAACTAATAATCAAGTCCCACCCCTAGATTTTAGAAAAAATGCAAGAGAACTAGTTCTTTTTTTAATCTCTACAATATATTTATAGCTATACTATGTTGGAACGTTGTTAAGAAGCATGAAAAAATTGTTTTAAGCTAGCTTGTTTTCCACATTTGCCATTGCAGCTTTAATCAGCACATATTTCAGATTAAATATATAAGAAGAAAACAAGCTCATCAATGTGAAAACTAAATGTAAATACTAAAAAGAACTTGTGTATGTCTTATAAGCACATGGAATTGTACCCACAACTGGTCTTGGCTTTTTTTCTACAGGTTCTCTGCAAAGTAATATAAAACATGTATGTATTATTTGACATTTTTTCCTGTGCAAAACATACAGTTTGTAAGACCTCCCTCATGGAAGGAGCAGGTAGTTTGAATGGAGAGTTGTTGAGTAATTAAACATCTGTGGCTGCAATTAAGGCAAGTTCTTCAGCAAAGAGAAAAATTTCTATCTCTTTTTCTGTTATGAGATAAACAGCAGACCTCAAAGCTCAAACTGTTTACTTGTTTTAGGTGTTTACTCTTCAGAAGAGAGTGTCTAATAAAACAAGGTAGTCAAACATTTGAGGTAAAGTTTAAATATTTCACAGCTTTTATAGAACACCAGTCTGATCATGTGAATAGTATATTTACAAAAATGCAACCCAGTAGATCTGCACTTATGATGTGGCTGTTTGTGAAAACAGTCTGCTGGAATTGATAATCATGCTTCTTCTTCAAATTGGATCTCTTAGTGTCATGATGTCCAGACTTCTTATCTCTACAACACACATTAAACAGAAATGGCACCTAGTAACAAGATGCAGTTAAAGTCAGTTAAAATCTTGATCCCAATCCAACAATTGAAGCTTGTTGTCTACATTCAAACAGTAGTGTGAGATAAAACGCTGTCCTTTAGGATCAGTGGGACTGTATCTTTGGAAGGCGGTCTTTGAAGGCCAATCATATTGACATCTGGTGGACCAAACTTGAAAATCTTAAAGCGATTGTGTTGTTAGGCTTTTGTCATTTGCTGCTTTTTTAAAATATACTTTTGTCAAAAAAATCATCGTAAATAAGTTCATATGGTGGTAAAGCTGCTATAACTCCTCTAAGAGAAGTAATAAAGAAGCTCAGCAAAATTTCAAGCTTTATTTGCACTAGCTTCTGTTTAGTGCCGTTATCATTGCTAGGTGACAGGACATATGTTGAGGTAAGGTCAGGAATAAATCTAAAAGCTCTACCATCTGATTTCATAGTTGCTCACTTCCGATCTTTGTGGTTGACGAAGGAACCGGATAGGCTGGGTTCTTTGAACGATGCAACTCCTGGATTTGGACACAGCCACTGTTTCTGTTTTTAGTCATTTATTGTTCCTCTGTCAATATAGGCAGAGTTTGCAATGTTGTGTTCTTTTGGCGTCCATTTACTTGTGCTGCTACTAATGATTACTTTGATAGTTGACTAATCACTCACTTCCCCCCAGGCTTGTTAATTAGTCAACAATTACTTCAGTGGATACCTGTTTCCTGTGGTTCCACCTTCTGTTCTGGGCTCCAGTGCAAGTCTTTCCTCACCTGCCGAAGCCTTTGTCCCTCTGAATGTCATTCGCAATCTCTGCATTAAAGGAGTCATCACCTACAATACCGTGGATATCTACGTCCTATTATAGTCTTTTAGACCATTTAAATAAATTGTATTAGAAAAATTAATAAAAAATGTGATTTTTTTAATCCTTCATTGTGAAGGGCATGTTTTCTCGCGAGATCACACGCGATATTTCGTCTGTCTCGGACGCGTGCGGGACTGAGGGGCGCGGTGATTGGTGGAAGGAAGCAGCTTCAGCGTCTTGCTCCAAAATAACAAAAGTTATAACTGAACCCGACCTGGCAGTGACCTACGGGATCTAACCGTGTATTAGGGGTGGGCAATATAAACGATATAAGGTTGAAACGATATAAAATTGGGTAATGATAGAGTTTTTGGCTCTATCGCGATATCGCAATAACACATGACGTCACTAAGATGTGCCCCCGCACCGACATTAGGACAACAGAATGGCAGTGACTGCAAGCATGGAGCGGGGCGAGGAGCATTCTACACAAGAGATTTTGGACGTCTTTATTCTGCTGTAATATATTTGCCATATGAGGATTTTTAAAAGCATGTCATTTTGACATATAAACAGAGGAAAAAATATATCGCAATATATATCGTTATCGCACATGCTTCAGATTATATCGCAATATAGATTTGAGGCCATATCGCCCAGCCCTACCGTGTATGTACAAGCCCGAGCCTCGCCTCGTCCGTAATGGCGCCCTCGCATGTTGTTGAGTAGGGACAAAGCAAGCTAACAGCCAGGCATCGGCTCTTATGCTGTTGTGAAGATGGAATACACACACCGATCGGAGTTTTGTCTCCCATAACACGGATTATAACATGAGTCGTCAACGGTAAGACATAATTTATGCGTTTCACGTTATGAAATGAGCTTTGTTGTGCTGGTTTGTTCGCTGCTGGTTCATATTTGTTTATATTCTACCTTTGTGTCGGCATATACGGCCAGAATTCAAGTTCTTGTTTTGGAATGCGCATGCTCGTGGGGTGCATGTGAGCTGGTTGAAGAAGGCAAGATTAAACAAACGCGTCAATGTTAAATATCGCCTTCTCAGCCAGTGAAAAATCATTAGGAGGCCATTATAGACATGTTTTTAAGTGGAAAAGTGAAAATTTCAGGTGATGACTCCTTTAATATAACTTTTCACAGCAAATGAAACTCATGAGTAGTGAAATGAATGAATTTGAAACTAACTAAACGTAAGAGGATGTTTACTATTAATTTACTCTAATATTACGCACACATAAACCTGAAACGATAACTGTGTAGCTACTCCTACCAACTAAAACTCCATGCACCTAAGTAAACATAAGTGAAAAGTTGACTTAACAATTGTCCATGAGATCTTAATATAAATAATATAGAGCAAACATCAAGACTAAAACGTGTCAACACTAACTTTTCTTGCTAAGACTTATAAGGAGACGCTGTATAATGGCTCTAGGTGTTTCAGATGTTTGTGCACTGCAGTGCTGCTTTTGTGGGAAGAAAACTGCTTTGCACAATCTGAACGCATCTTAGTTAATTTAGTAACATTCTCCCACACTTTCTAAGTGAAAGTCCCATTGGTCATCATCACACGCTGGTGAAATTACATCTCCGCATTTGACTCCCCCGTGGGGAGCGGTGAGGAACTATTTGGTGGTTTAACCCCCCAATCCAACCCCTTAAAGTGTCAAGCAGGGAGGCATTGGATCCCATTTTTAAAGTCTTTGGTATGACCATGGATTTGAACCCACGACCTCCCAGTCTCAGGGTGGACACTCATACCACTAGGCCACTGAGAAGTTTGAATTAGAAGTCGCTGTCTCAATTTTTTTATGTTCAATCCTTTTGCCCTCCTTTGGTCAATATGCCATTACATTTACAATAGCAAATCTACAAAACAAGCTCGCTTAAAAAATTTTTTTCATGCCTCTTAACAACATTCTATGTGGAGATAAAAAAAAAAGAACATTAATGAATTGGTTCTCTCGCATTTGTCTAAAAACCTCAGCAAATAACATGGCTCGATCCGAAACCAAAGGCTTTAAGTGGTTCTTTGTGACCAGAGCTAGTGGAGTGTGTTAATGACACATTAACAGTAAAAATTTGATCGAAAAAATCAGGATTTTTTTGTACTCAACATAGATTGTGTTTACTAACCGTTGCACCCTCACTTCTTATGCTGGATTTGTCCATTTGACATCTTAATCAGTTGAACTAGATCTTCTCTGTCCTTCTAGTTACTGTTTTTATTTTGCGATCTGACATATTTTAATTAAATCACCATGATTAACTATTTATGCGGACGTAAACTGCTTCATCTTGTTCCTTCAGCGCTGATCCAAATTTTAGGGTAGTGTTCTGGTCTGAGGATCAGATTACCGCTCAGTTGACAAGAATAAACAACATTCCTCTCAGTTCAGTTATCTATAATTAGCTACATTGACTGTAGCGAGGTTTAACTTCCTACTTATACCCGTAACACTCCTGAAGTTTTGAGTATCCACATGTACAACTTTTAAACTAGTAGAATATTAACTTTATCTTTTTTAAACAATTTCTCCGAGTTTGACATCATCTCGTGTTCTCGTCTATAGTTACTTATCGCTGCCCTTGGATCTCCTCTGAATGTGAAAGTGTTTAAACATGAATAAAAAGGACACCTTTGTGTTCACACAGAGTGAGGAGAGCCTTTTTATTCTCAGTTGAAGCACAGGTGAGGAAAGCACTGGAGACCGTATGAAAATGCGTCTCCTGCCCTTAGATGAGCTGACAGGTTGCTGTGCGTCTGGTCAGAATATCAATGAGCTGCATACGTTGTGTATATGCGTGCTGTAATAATCAAAGCGGCTCAGGAGGGGAGGTCCAATTTGCATTCTGCAGGATCAGAAATGCCAGGGGTAAATCCATCATGTGGTTTATGGTGACACGTAAGCCCATCTCATTTGTGCAATGGGATCTTGTCTGCTGGGCCTCGTCAGCTCTTTAAACTGGTTGTTTGTACCCGAGATTAAAATTGGAACACCTGTGTGTACATGTAGTTTATCCTGCATATAGCTCAGACAGGTAAGGTGAATTTGACGAAGCCCCTAGCTGGCCTTCTACTATGCCTTGGCAGAGACACAGGAGTGTTGGCATTCTCGCGGATTAAGCACTCCATCCTCAGCTCTCTTGATTAAAAGTTATTTGGCCCAGAACCTTTTTTGCTTCACTCCAAAGTGTAAATGTCCCTCCTATATTTCCTTCTGACAAGCAAATATATGAAACGTATAAGAGTCTTAGGAGAAAGGATTAAACTCTGCATTTAGAAGGTTAGCCCCATCTTTTAAACCAGTACCACACACTGATCCTACTGCAGCCACAACAGCACAGTTTTGTAATAATGCCTTTAATGTTTTTATTACATGTGTTCTCATTACGTTTCTGTTAATTTGAGTCATTGTTTCTCCTGTCTAGGTGATAGTGGATACCCCCACCAGCCCAGTCACCAGTGGCCTACCTTTATTTTTTGTCATTACAGTAACTGCTATCAAACAGGTGAGACACAGTGTAATGAGACTGATTAGCATCGATAACAGAAATGTTATTGGGACTTCGTTAGCCATGTCCTCATTTCCTCGTCCTTTATTGCCTTACTCCCTCCCTCCCCCTTCATATAACATATTAAGTCCTGCTGCCTTTATAACTCCCTTGCTGTTTTTTTTTTCCATATAAAGTACTTGACTAATACTCTCTTGGGTTTTGTGTTAATGTGCTCTGCTGGTAAGTTCTGATTGGGGTGAAGATGAAACGGCCCCTGAGGGAGTTTGAACAAATGGAGAGAGAACGAGAGAGTGAGTCTATTACAGAGAAACAAATTATCAGGGGGAGTTTCTGTTTCTCTTGTTCTCTTGCTGCAGTGTCCCAACTTCAGATGTATTGTTTTAGGCTTCTTGGGGCGTTGAAATGCACAATAGGTGGACTTCCTCGCAACAATCTAAGGAAGACCTGAGCACCACTGGACCACCTTTAGAAAGGTTTTGAAGTGGGGAGCTGAAGATGCCACATACTGAGCAGTGATGACATGACTGTACTCGTCTTCTTCCTGCTTTTTTTTTACTAAGTTGTTCAACCAGACTTTCGCCTCCTGTCACCTTTATCTGTAGTTTCTCTTTCTGGCTTGGGCTCAACTCTGGCACACATCGTGCTGCCTCCCTTTGTCCCCTACGTCTCACAATCTCCATTTCTATCACTATTTCAAACTACTTTTTTTTTTTATCTATTGCTACTCCGGTTAAATAAACATCTTTCAGTCTGCTTACAGGCACTTTTTTAATGTCAGAAGTCAAACAGCGACCATGACCCACCTTTTAGTTTGAGCAGTACCGCTCCACTGTGAGTCACTTTTACCGGTGTCACAGTCGCAGCTGTCAGTGTCCCATGAGACGAAATAGCACAGTAAAAGTTGGCATTTTTTGTTGTACTCAGCAAATAATGCAGTCCTGATTTTGATCCACTGCCACAGGGATATGAAGACTGGCTACGGCACAAAGCTGATCGTGAAGTGAACAAGTACCAAGTGACGGTGCTCGAGAACGGCCAGGAGACACCGAAGGAGAGTGAGAACATCAAGGTAACTTAGAGCACCCATCCTGCATTGGGTTAAATCATTTCATAGGAACATGGTCAGAGAGGAGCTGCTGGCTGCTTATGTATGCACAGGAGGAAACTTCCTGTCTTCTGAGCTAATTGGGTGATAAACATGGCTAATATGGTAATTAATGTAGTGTTTCCCTAAATTTACTTCTCTAATGTTGTTCATTTGGATTTCAGACTCCCCTGAAGAATTTTTTCAGTTATTTTTTGTTGAGCTACTAAGAAATCAAAACGACGGCACAGAAATCTGGAAGTAAAATACTTAAAAAAAGAAATGAACAGCAAGTAGAATGAAGCTCAAGCATAAGACTGTAAAAAGGTAATTGCCTTTTTACAGATTTATTCAGTTTTTCTATCACTTAAATGTATCGAATCAACACACAAAACTAGCCTGAGTAAATTCAAAATGTAGTTTTCAAACGTGGGTTTTATTTTACTAAAGGGAACAAAGATATCCAAACAAACCAGGGTCTTTGTGAAAAACTTCATCTGGTCGTAACACCCTTGGAGTCCCTCACATCACTGTGGAGGAATGGTGTCCAACTCTTCTTTGCAGAATTATTTTAATTCAACCACATTGGAGGATCTGTTAGCTGTTATATGCAAAAAGAATGGATTTGATGAATATTGTTTTTTTTTAGGGGAATGCAGAAATGTCAGAAAATGTGCACCATTTTTTTCTGTCATAATTTAATATATATAGTTATTTTACAATAAATTAAACAAAATAATTTATGAAGGCTGTTTTCAAATCTAAAATATGAAGCTGTTCTAACAAATCCATGTATTAGAATTAGAAATTTTCATTCCTGTTAAAGAAAATGGCTAAACATCCTCTAAGGATCTTGAATCAATATATTTTTCCACGGGTTGTAAACATTCAGCAAGCAATAGATTTTTTGTAATTGGTAAAGCAAACTCAAGCTAAAAGCTAAGTGAATATTGACCAGTAGTAAGATACGGCGCTCACATGCAGTTTCTTTTATACAGTAGCTGCAACAGCTTGACAGCAAACAGTTTGTTTTAAAGACCTCTGCCTACTCTGTGGCCACATTTATTAGAGCTCCATCTCTTAAAGTTGAGCCCTCTTTAAGCGCTGGGAGAAAGCAAACTGAGTCTTCACCACTGCCGTTTCAGGTTGGAGACATTGTTCAAGTGAAGGAAAACGAGACCTTCCCCTGTGATTTGATTCTTCTGCAGTCTACTCGAGATGATGACACCTGTTTTGTTACCACAGCAAGTCTGGATGGAGAGTCCAACCATAAAGTAAGACGCACTGAATTTATCTAAACAGAGGCTTTCTTTTTACTATATAAACTATTAGTATGATGCGTGTTAGGATTAAGAGAAAGATGATTTTTATTTAAAATTCCTGTGAATGACTTTCTAAAATAATTATCTTGTGGGTTTGTTTATTGGACCTGGAGAAATGTCATTCTGCATAACAGACATTTCACCTGTCCTGTTAGTCAAATATATTGTCATTTTATTTTCTGCATCTTGCTAATGTTTGTTAAAGCATCTCTGTATCTAACATTCTTCTGCTGAGTGAAGACGAGAGGAAGCTAAAATGACCACTTGAGCTAAGTCAGCCTCGGATCACATGCACTCTCTTTTCCTCGTTCCCTTTTCCAGACACACTACACGGTGCCAGACATCGAGAGGGATCTGAAGTCTCTCAATGCCACCATTGAGTGTGAACAGCCACAGCCTGACCTTTACAAGTAAGGCAATCAACATGTGGTCTCTGCAGATTTGCACCACCAGCACAAGTGCTGTTTGTTGGATTAACACTGTTCTAGATCCACTCTAGTGTTAGGCTGAATACGAAAAACAAATAAAATGCAAAAACTGATATCCCTTTTATTCAAGTATGTGTTATGTTCCAGGTTTAATGGCCGAATGCACATCTACAAAACCAATCAGGATCCCGCCGTGAGGTGAGCGCTCATGCAAAACTATCTCGACCCACTTTAAATGAGAGCACAATCAGAACATAGTTGCTTAAGCGCTCATTTTTGTTTCCTGTTGCATTTCAACCAAATCACTACTCCATTGATCTTTCATTGCAGACAAGCATTAAAATCAAAACAGGCTGGCAGGGATTTAGCCTCTGCTTCCAAAGCTCTCCCACTGGCATTTATCATTGACTACTTTGTAATGACAATACAAACAAATGGCCAGTGTCCTTCTCAAGATCACTGGGAGGTGGAAGCCTGGACTGCAGCCACGCTGTCTGTTAGAGTAGATGCCAGGTTACCTGCCAGGATCCCATTTAGAGAATAGACGGGTGTGTGGATTGCTCAGCTCCTCTATAACTACTCACGTTTTGATCTGCTGATGGAATTTTTCAGGTCATTAGGCCCAGAAAACCTGCTGCTGAAAGGAGCAACTCTAAAAAACACTCAGAAGATATGTGGTGAGTTAAATTTTATTACGATTTTTTTTTTTACTGACGATAGAGAAAAAAAGTCTTATTCCTCCTTATTTTGCCTCAAGGTGTTGCAGTTTACACAGGCATGGAGACAAAAATGGCTCTGAACTATCAGGGCAAATCTCAAAAACGATCCGTTGTGGAGAAGTAAGTCTAGCACATAAGCTGCCTCCAAGTTTCAAACCAAGTGTTGTACTTTTCTGTAGTCATTACATTGTTTTTCTTTTCTTTTGTAATATCAGGTCCATCAATGCATTTCTTCTGGTTTACCTTTGCATACTGGTGAGCAAGGCGCTTGTGTGCACCACACTTAAATATGTTTGGCAGAGCAAACCCGGACAGGATGAGCCATGGTACAACGAGAAAACTCAGAAGGAGAAAGACACAAACCTGGTGAGTATTTTTTCGTGAAGAGCAAATTCACAGAGAAACCGTTTTTTATTTGGGATTTTCGATACGATCGGTCAGCCTGAGTTTCACATGCAAGCTGAACGTAAAAATGGGCTTGTACCCCTACGTCCTGTATTAGCCATCAGTATAAAAAAAATAGACGGAGAAATGCTTGGATGAGAAAAGCCACACAGATCTACGTCTCACTGTAAATTAACATTCATGGCTCGTGACGGGGAAGGCTGTTGTTGATTTAGCTCCCGGACAAGCCCCCACTTGTTACATACCAGACCGTCTAGGTGGTCTGGGTAACAATAAAGGAGGCATGTTAAGGTGTTAAAAGAATGATGAGATGTTTTATTTACAGAACTCAAAAGAAACCGGCGGTAAACAGAATTAACAATGGTCTCATAACCAAAAACAGCAAACCAAACCCTAAACTGAGGTGATGTCTTAGTCTGCTTTAAGCAGGCTTGTCAGAAAGACATCACATAACTGTCACACAAATGAATATGTCAGAATCACATCTTAAACGGTTAACAGAATGAATACTGAAGTGTTTGCTTAAAACTTAACATGAGACTCAAAATACAGCTCAAACAAAAAGTCTCAGAGAAATTAGCACTATGTTTTCCCATCTTTACTGGGTCGCCACCCCCAAAGTGAATGCCACATTAATTTGACTTCACATTACCTTCCTACAGGCATACAGGCTAACTCAGGGAAAACCAATAGTCTGCACTTGACAGACATGTTTACAGAATTCACGCAAAAGGGTTACCACACAGTCTAGCTAAAACCTGTAAACTCTGAGACAAGTTGTTAAAATGAAGAAAACACAGAAAATAACCACCGCCGGGGAGACAACAAGACAGAGCTTCTTCCTGTCCTGCTGCTCCCAGAATCTGAGGAGTGGCTGAGCTTTAAAGCAGAGTCAGGGCTGATTGGAAGTTGGGACAGCTGGTACAGAAAGTGGAGGCAATTTGTGGGAGTGGAGCCAGCTGCTGCAGGTGCTCTCCTCACACTCACTCAGGAAGGGAGAAAACCAAAGGAAAGTTTAAAATACAATACAAAACAGCCAGGGGCTGTAACAAGCGTCCAGAATAAAGCAGATCAAGTCTCGGCTAGTAGAAGCTAATCGTCAGCATTAGTAACTCCACATCACTGCAGAACTCCTTTAGGCTTGTGGTATGTGTGGAGGCATTGGAAAAGTCGTGGTTCTGTTAGCCAATCAGAGGCGATATGTCCGAATATCTGGAAATAATAATGAGTAAGACTCCAAATTTTCTGCTCCCCACTCCTCTGGCTAACTTCTACTTCCTGAAACAGGAGTGCCAGAGATTTTGTTCCCACAAGGCATTCATTTATACTAGTGACCACAGCAGATCTATTGAGAAAACAAGTGAACTTTGTCTTTAAAAAGTGTAAAAATATCTGTCCTTGTTTTTTAAAACAATACATTACATTAGTTACAATATATTCACAGTTTAGAAACATAGAAATAGCTGGAAAACATATCTAGATTACTGCAGGACTGGATGGAAGTATCGGTGCTGAGTGAAGAAGAGCATATGGCTTTTACAGGCGTTGCTTCGGTGTATTATCGTCATATCCACTAGTTGGGTGCCAACATATCTGGGCTGTGACACAGTTTTCCTAGTTTTATCTGAGAGGCCAGTGGTTTGTAAACTTTTCAGCTTCTGACCCACAAATGAGTTTTTACAGAGGCTTGTGAGCCCAACTAACACAGTTTTCTAATGATTGTGTTAAATTA
The DNA here is from genome assembly GCA_006937985.1 of Aphyosemion australe. NCBI lineage: Eukaryota > Metazoa > Chordata > Actinopteri > Cyprinodontiformes > Nothobranchiidae > Aphyosemion > Aphyosemion australe. Next base: position 3,467,068 of record SSNS01000009.1, read on the forward strand.
GAGCATTGTGACAACACAAAGAGACTGAAACAATATTATTTTAAATATGTGTGACGACACCATGTTAACATTTATAGTAAGGATATGCTTTTGGGTATGGTTTTTGACAGCTGTTTTGAATGTCTTGTGCTGACGTGACAGGCTTTTATGAGTTATATGTTTTTATTAATTTTGTACTTGTATTTAAAATGTTGTATAATGTTTTTATGGTTTATGTAACCAAAAAACTAGCTAGGGACAGATAAGTTAGCGTAAGCCATAAATGTTAATATGGTATTTGTTAATGGTTAACACCTGTTCCCTACAAATAAATAAATTCAGTCTGAATTGATTCTTGGAGATGATCTGATATGAAATCCTTTGGTGTTTCATAAATCACCATAGCAACTGCTACTGTAGGCATAAAAGTACAAAATAAAATTAAGTGCAGACTCATGGTTTAATTTTAAGGATTTACCAAAAATATTCATACTGTTTCAGAAGATAAAGCTTACTAAACCAAAAATACACCTGGACAAATATACAAAAATGTTTTCTTTTCAGGTACTTTACAAAGAATCTTTTTCAGGTGGTGATTTTCCTCCTTGTGTAACTCAGCTAAGCCTTTACTGTGACTGTTTATGGATTATTCTGTCTTTTCTTTTGATTCAAGCTAGTGAAATGCTGCTTGATCAGCAGGATAATTGATTCTGCTTTTGCCTGAACAGAAATTACCTAATGAGTTCTGTCACATAGTCGATTAATATTAGTTATCTTGCAGCAGCTGAAGCTATGAATCCCCATCACCCAGCCTGCACTATCAGATCTTGTTCATGAGCGGTTTCAGGTCCTCCTCTTCTTCTTTTCTCCATTCAGGTTCATCTCAGGTACTAGCCAAAACGTGTGTTAAAGTTGTGGAACACTGAAAAACCATTTTTAAATTTTATTTCTGATTATAATGGGTCACCCTGAGTTTTTCATGCAGGCTGAACATGAAAATAGTCTCCTACACCTATCTCCTGCATTAGCTTCTGAAACTCTAGGATTTAAAAGGCCTGATGTTTACATGTGCCAAATTTCCCCAATCCGATTCAAATCTTGGTTGATTGGAAATCCCAAATCTCTGTTTACATGGACACTAACTGGAATGATCCGATCACGCCGCGATGCCCGCACCATAGCTTGCGCATGCGCAGACTTGTCTTTCCCAGAAGAGAAATTGTAAACAAACGCCATCTTGTCCGCACGTCTTTTCCCTTGCATTTTATTTGCTTATTCTCTAGCTTCGGTGAATTCACGCTTCCTGCATCTTTAGATGCACTTGAGTGTATAACTCAGCATTTTTAGCCGTTCGGCCATCGACACGTTCAGTAATATTGAGCTCACGTAGTATTTCCAGTAAAAAAATAGCGTCGGCAACAGACCACTTCTGTTTACCGCCCGCCATGTTTTCGATCTGTCCTGAGCATGCGCAGAGGAGAAAAGAGGGCACGCTGAAGTTGCACACATGCGCCGTGGGCATTATTTTACCCCAACGATCCGAATGGGTGTGTACATGGACGCCAATCGGATTGACGATCGGACAAAACCACCTCTCTCAATCGGAATGAAATTTCATTCGGATCAGGCTGAATCGGATCAGAATATTCCGATTGACATGTTTACATGACGAATTTTTGATCCGATAGGGCGTTCAATCCGATTACTTGTGCCCATGTAAACGTAGCTATTGTCACTTAACATTCACGGACTCATGACCGGGAAGGTTGTTGTTGGTTTAGCTTCCAGGAAACATCAGAGAACGTCTCGGCTAGTAGAAGCTAACTGTTAGCATTAGCAAATCCACCACACAGCAGAACTCCTCCAGGCTTGTGTTATTTGTGGAGATAAATCATCAACATTGCAGAGCAAACAGAGTCAGTGGTAGAGTCGTATTGATGTTAGCCAGAGGCAAGGTGTCCAAATATCAGTCGTCTGCTCAGCTCTGATGTGGCTCACTTCTGGTTCCTAAAGCTGGTGCAGCAGAACCCAGAGTATGACTTACAAGGCATTCATTCCTATTAGAGACCACTGCAAATGTGTTCAACACCTTTAAGAACTGGTTTTAGTTGTTTTATAAGTAATTTCTGCAAGCTGTCTAATGTTAAGGAAATCATTGTGATCAAATCAACTGCACGCACACACGCACAAACACACACAAAGTGAAAGTAACACTTATAGAACCGGCTCACAAACGGGTCAAACGTCTTCCATCTGATCAAAATGGAGTCTTTATCTCTTTGGAAATGAGTTTTAAACGAAAGCAGCCGCTATATTAAGTAAATAAATCTACTGAACTATTTATAGATTTGATTGATCTTGCTCAGTTTACTCTGTTCTCATCATTCCTTTTTCTTTCTCTCAACAGTACTTAAAAATGTTCACAGACTTCCTGTCCTTCATGGTCCTCTTTAACTTCATCATTCCGGTGTCCATGTACGTCACAGTGGAGATGCAGAAGTTTTTAGGATCCTTTTTCATCGCCTGGGACAAAGATTTTTTTGACCCTGAAATTCAGGAGGGAGCGCTGGTCAATACATCGGACCTGAATGAAGAGCTGGGACAGGTTAGCCAGTGCAAGACTAAATTAAACATTTTATTAGTATTTTAATACCTGAGATTTTCTCCAAATCTTATTGGGACCAAAAACAAACAAAAAAACATTCTGGCCACCGTGCAGCATAATTAGTACTCTATGTAGTATTTGGGGACCCGACTCCGGATAAGCGAGAGAAAATGGAAAAAATGGAAAATGGATGTAGTATTTGTTTAATTTAATGACTCTAGTCTTAATCCTGCTCAAACACAATGATGTTTCCTAACGTCTTAAGCATCAATGCCATCTGATGCATAGATAAGCCTTGTTGCTGAAATTCATTACACAGTCATGTTAGACCTTTAAACCATCCATCCATCCATCCATTTTCTCCCGCTTACCCGGAGTCGGGTCGCGGGGGCAGCAGCTTAAGGAGGGAAGCCCAGACCTCCCTCTCCCCAGCCACTTGGGCCAGCTCCTCCGGGGGAATCCCAAGGCGTTCCCAGGCCAGCCGAGAGACATAATCTCTCCAGCGTGTCCTGGGTCTTCCTTTGGGTCTCCTCCCGGTTGGACGTGCCCGGAAAACCTCACCAGGGAGGCGTCCAGGAGGCATCCTAATCAGATGCCCGAGCCACCTCAACTGGCTCCTCTCGACCTTTAAACCACACATTTGATACTGATTAGTCTGACACAGCTCTCGATTTACGATCTACGTTCCTACCCTCACCTATGGTCACAAGCTTTGGGTAGTGACCGAAAGAACGAGATCGCGGATACAAGCGGCCGAAATTAGTTTTCTCTGCAAGGTGGCTGGGCTCTCCCTTAGAGGTAGGGTGAGAAGCTCGGTCATCCGGGAGGGGCTCGGAGTAGACCCGCTGCTCCTCCACATCGAGAGGAGCCAGTTGAGGTGGCTCAGGCATCTGGTTAGGATGCCTCCTGGACGCCTCCCTGGTGAGGTTTTCCGGGCACGTCCAACCGGGAGGAGACCCAAAGGAAGACCCAGGACATGCTGGAAGGACTATACCTCTCGGCTGGCCAGGGAACGGCTTGGGATTCCCCCGGAGGAGCTGGCCCAAGTGGCTGGGGAAAGGGAAGTCTGGGCCTCCCTCCTTAAGCTGCTGCCCCCGTGAAAATGGTTGGATGGATAGTCTGACACAGTTTTATGAAGTGGGGATATGAGTTTAATTGGTCCACAGGAATTCTAACCAACATCTGGATAATTCCCTAATATTGTCAAGCTATGACTTGTAGCAGAGAGATATTTTTTATGCAATAGCAATACTACCCAAAGAACAAAAAGTTCTGGCCATTTTTGCCTCTTTTATGCCATCTTTATGAATCAAATGCAGCTGTATGAATTAACTTGTAGTAATTGGATAAATAAAATGAAATAAGTTAAAATCACTAAGAACTACTAAAATCAAAATCTCACAGGGTGTTTAAAACCATTAGAGATGGGGTTTGAATAGAAATTTTAAATTAAGTATGCAGGAGACCTGTCTGACATTCAAAGGGAGAGCATTCCACGCTGCTACAGCAAAGACACAACCTTCCTTCCTCCTAGGAACACAGCTGACCTGAGGCGAGGCCAATAGAGGGCTAGGAAAAGCTAATATTTTGCATTCTAGTTGACGTCAGATTCTTTACTAAGTACTTAGATAAAATCCACGGATTGAGTGAAACCACAACAAACACATGAACACAAATAGCTCAAATGAGATTTATTTGTATTTGTTGACATTGTTGAGGGTTTTCTCAGAAAAGCTAATTTCATCTAATATATTGTTCCTTTCTCACATTTCACCTAAAGTCTGCAACTGTTTGAAAATTGTTGTAGAATTCCAAAAACCATGAGATATATTCTGTTTTATTACATGTTGCTCATAGCTGCTGAAGCAAAAATGCACACTCATGCAAAAAAAAAATAAAAACTTGCGTAAAGGGAGATATGTGATTCTATAAGATAAATTGTTTAACTGCAAATCAGCAACACCGTCATGATTTCTCCATTTTTACTTTTGATTGTACTTCAAGCTAACACAGTGCTGCTTTAGAGCACTCACACTTAGCTTTGCAGATGATTGCTAGAACTTAATGCCCCATTACACTGATAAATGCAAGGTAATTTTCTCTGGAAGTAATTACCTAATGCTATTGTTAGAATCTGCTACACCAGACTCTACATTTTTACGAGTTCTTTTAGTTTGTTCTAAAATTACTTCTTGCAGGTGGAGTACGTCTTCACAGACAAGACCGGCACCCTGACTCAGAACAACATGGAGTTCATAGAGTGCTGCATCGATGGTTTCCAGTACAAGCATCGGGGCGCAAGCTCCGAGTTGGACGGCTTTTGTGTCACAGATGGACCCGTGAACAAACTACAGCAGAAAGCTGGCAGGGTGGGTGTTGTGTTGTCCCACCATCTGTTGTAAGAAGTCACGCAAGCATTAACATATGGCCATTACATAGCTCATTGCTCGGAAAGACCCTTCAGAGGTCACCCATGTGCAGCCTCCTTGACATGTAAACATGTGCAGTTAACACAAGTGGGGAGCGGCTGTTATGTTGACATAAGCATATCATTATAATTTATTGCTCAGGCTTTGCAAATAAAGGAAAAGGTCCAGCCATTTTTAAATTTTCAAATGTATCTATAAGTCAGTAATGCATCAGTTTGACAGCTTTTTCTGGACTTCTTTAATGCGACAACCCGTATTTGTGTTTTGTCATCAGGAGAAGGAGGAGTTGTTTCTGCGTGCTCTTTGTCTCTGCCACACTGTCCAGGTGAAAGAGTCTACAGAGCAGGATCAAAGGGAGGATAATCTAGATCAGGTGGATGGTTTAAGGATAGATGAAGAGGTGCTCCAGCCACCACAGGAGGAGAGAGGCTTTATAGCTTCCTCACCTGATGAGATTGCTCTGGTCAAGGGTGCAATGAGGTAAAAAAAGAAGAGGGGTAATCAATGAAATGGTCCATACTCAACAATCAAATGTCACAAATAAATGTATTGGAAAATGCTTTTTTGGTCCTAACTTCCATCCGAACTAGAGTTTGTAAACCTGCATCTTTGTCTCCGTCTGCAGGTACGGCTTCACTTTTCTGGGCCTGGAAAGCAAAACTATGAAAATTCTTAACAGGAACAGGGATGTGGAAAAGTAAGTCAATAATACCATTAAAGCATTGGGATCATTTTATTTTGCTGCATTTGCACCCTCCTAAAAAAAACCAAACTATTTCATGTCTCCCAAAGGTATGATCTACTTCACGTGCTGAACTTTGACCCTGTGAGAAGGCGAATGAGTGTGATAGTCAGATCCGGATCAGGTGAGTTTTAACCCTGTGCCAGGTTAGCTGATTTTGAACGCTGCTTTCACAAATCAGTATTTTTTTGCAATTGTTAATTTTGTGTCCAGGCGAAATGCTGCTTTTCTGTAAGGGAGCAGACTCTTCTATCTTCCCTCGAGTCAGACAAGAGGAGGTGGATCGGATACGATTGCATGTAGAACGCAATGCAACGGTGGGTAACAAATAGCTTGTTCTTTCTGAGGATTATTTAATGCTTTCCCGGAGTAACAGTTTCTGTATTGTTGTTCAGGAGGGTTACAGGACGCTGTGTGTGGCCTACAAACGTCTCAGCGAAGAGGAGTACGCTCAGGCAGATGCAGGACTGAGGGAAGCCAGACTAGCTCTGCAGGACAGAGAGGAGAAGCTTCTGGCTGTTTACAACCAGGTGGAGACTGGAATGAGTCTGATAGGAGCTACTGCTGTGGAAGATCGGTGAGTGATGAATAAACACACTGGAATCATCAAACCAGAGGTTTTCATAGCATGTTATTTTTACAGTGCTGGTGTTGTTTCTTAAAGTCAGTTCTACTATTTTACACTGGAAACTGTTTTTTGCAGGAAAACAACTTTCAGAGCTTTTGTTTACGTGAGCTCACGCTGCCACCTTGTGGTTATGTCATTCTGTGTAGTTTTAAGATTTTGAGGTTATGAAGCTTAATTTTAATGGCAACTGAAGTAAAAAACAATTACAGTAAAATAAACGAATGAGCATTATATTACTCTCGTTAGAAATCATTTTTATTAAACATATTATTAATAGCTCTATCAGATTTGTACCTATATACAGGTGTTTAGCTCACATCACTTTCACCCAGTCACAAATTCTGAACTAACAGCAACATAACTGGAGCCATAAGGTTATGTTGAAGGAGCAACATCAACCTGCAATTTTCTAAGGCTTTTTAATGAAGCTCTGCATCATCTGACAGATTTATGAATTATAGGAAGTTGGTCTAGCTTGCAAGATCAAGATGCTCAAATCTTTGTTAAATCATGAATGGATGCTAGTTAATCCTACTGATGTGGTGATGTTCACGTCTTTTTTTGTCTTTAGGGCATAAATATGCTTTATGTCTATTGAGATATGAGGTATTCATTGTATATGAAGAGATTGTTCCTATGTCTGATCATTTTTAATCCTTAATGTTTTCCTGCTCCAAAGCCTTCAGGAGGAGGCAACAGAGACGATGGAAGCTTTGCAGAGAGCAGGGATGAAGGTTTGGGTCCTAACGGGGGACAAAATGGAGACAGCCAAGTCTACCTGCTATGCCTGTGGATTATTCCAGAGGAAAACTGAACTGTTGGAGCTCACTGTGCGTACTTTAGAGGAGGGAGGGAGGAAGCGTGAGGAGCGATTGCATGAACTTTTGGGTGAATACCATAAGAGAGCTGTTCAGGATGCTCCACCGGTAAAGTCAGGTGGCACCAGGTTGGTACTTCTGAGATTATCTAAATTTTGTTTTGCTATAGATAATCAATCTGAATCTTTAAGCACTAACCTATTTCTCCCTCGCTCTATGTTAGGGTCCGTTTTGCATCAAACCAGGATTATGGTTTTATCATTGATGGAGCTTCTTTATCCATGGTGCTCAATTCATCCTCTGAATCCAACATGAGGAGTTACAAGGACCTGTTCCTGCAGATTTGTCAAAACTGTACAGCTGTTCTTTGCTGTCGCATGGCTCCACTACAGAAGGCACAGGTAAGAAACGATCACAACTATTTATGTTAGATGGTCTCACCTGACCTGGTTACACGTGTCTCGCTCTGTCCCTTAGATAGTTAAAATGGTGAAAAGCTCTAAAGGAAACCCCATCACTCTTTCCATTGGAGATGGAGCTAATGATGTCAGCATGATTTTGGAAGCTCATGTTGGCATTGGTAAGGATTTCTCCAAACATAAGTCATTGTAAATTTTTGAGGTGAATGCATCATGTCATAGTTTTTGTTTTTGGTGTTTCAGGCATTAAGGGTAAGGAAGGTCGGCAGGCGGTGAGAAACAGCGATTATGCTATCCCCAAACTCAAACACCTCAAGAAACTGTTGTTGGCTCACGGCCATCTTTATTATGATCGCATCGCACACCTGGTGCAGTATTTCTTTTACAAGGTAGGAAAAACTAATTCTTTGGATTTTATTTCTTAAGACTCAGGACATTTTAGGATTGTCAACAAAAAATCATCTAGTAGATTTTACAGATTTGATTTAAATCAAGTTGAGCAAATAAGCAAAAAATTACAGATTTATGTTGATTTTATACTAATTGTGTTAACTTGTCTTTCTGTATTTCCCACAGAATCTTTGCTTCATCCTACCACAGTTTTTATACCAGTTTTTCTGTGGATATTCCCAGCAAGTGAGTATGTCCCATTTCACCTGGAGGTTCAGAAACAGTCTGAATATTTAAAGGAAGTAGAGCTCCTAAATCCATAGCTCCTAATCCTCCTGAATACCACACTCTTCCCTTCAAGCTGCCTCTCCCTCACCAGCCCTGACTTGTTTCAGCTCGGTTCACACATTACAGACTAATCAGGTTCTACTAGAATATGAAGCAATCTTGGTGACGCATGTGTTTCATCAGCCTGTTATGAAATGGAACAGAAAGCATTGCATCTCTAAATCTGCAAATTTTAGTACAACAGATTAGATATCACACCTATAAGTCAGGCTTTTAGGTTTTATGGTAAATTTAAATTCCCTCCTGATACAGATCTTTTATAAGTCCATTAGATATGTGTAGAAGTAACTCTTTATGACATTTAGTGTGTTGAAATGGTTCTATGAGTTTTGTCCTCTCCATAATATTAACCCCTGGTCGCCCCGTCCCTCCTCCTTACCTCCTCACCTCCTCCTCTCCCTTTGATCCCTCCTCCTGGTCCATCCATCCCAGCCCCTGTATGATGCGGCCTATCTGACGATGTACAACATCTGCTTCACCTCTATGCCCATCCTGGCCTACAGCCTTTTGGAGCAGCGAATCAGCATTGAGGTTCTCCTGGAAGACGCTGCCCTCTACAGGTGAATGTTTTTATTTACACTTCATAGGACACTATTTAAAGGGGTAAATTTAGTTGTCATTGTTGGTTTACGTTATGTCATTAAAGAGAGCCTTAATATAAATGAGAGTTTCCTGGATGTTCTGTATTATATGGCTGAAAATAAATTTATCTTAAAGCTGCAAATTTAATCGAACAAGCATTTCCTTCTGGGGAAGTGGAAGATTTCTGGTTTGTTTTGTCTCTTTTTTTCTTTTCTTTTCTGTATTCAAAGTTTTCCCATTAAAATTGGAATACATCATGTTTTCCATATAGATGTTTGATCAACCATGTCTTACCCCTTAGTAGCTCAGCTTCAGATTGTCCCTTTCAATCTGATTCATGTCTTCTACTGAGACCGACTGTGGTGATTTTTATACTTAAAGAGCGAGTCATCCCCATATCAGAGTCTTACTCCAACCACACTTCCTGTTTGAAAAATGTGCCAAAAGGAAGCGGACCAAGAGGGTAGCGCTGTGGCACTGACAGCAGGACAGTTTTTCTTTACCTCCTTTACCAGAAGACAGACAGGAAGGAGAGGAATGTTTCTTGGAGGAGGCGAGCGGTCCTGAGTCGTATCATTTGATTGACTTGTTGTTCTGGAGGCCGCCAGTGCTGAGCCAGCTGGAGGCGTGGCCGAGGCTCAGCTGCTTCTGCCCCACAGCGACAGTGCAGCAGTCGTCATGCTGTACCAGCTGCATCGAAGGCCCTGTTCCAGCCTTGCACCCCTCAGTTGTGCGTTCCCATCCAGTGGTGCGTAGGGTGTCCCGATTCACAAGTGTGGACCTTGGCCACGCCCCCTTTGCACCCTTGATCTGCATTTTGGCAAAGTGATTTACCCACAATCCATTGCTGCTTGGGAATTTTGAGAAGAAGGCAGAGCAATGGCTCAAGTGCCCTTTTGGAAAATATGTTTTTCAAGTATAAATATTGAAATATTGAGTATTTTATTATTGTGTATAGTTATGATTACAATCACATTTCTCTGTTGGAAAGTTGCATTACATGTCTGTTGATAAATATTGTTGACTGATAATAGTGCTGGTGTGTATTTTTGGACACGACATGCCAGTAATTTAATCACTTGTTTTAATATCATTCAGTACAGTTTTACAGGCTGCAGAGTCGACAATAAAATGTTAAAAGATTAAAAATGAAAAAGAGAATTTCCCCCCTTTCAATCAGGAAAAAGAATCATTTGGAATGTTTATGGAAAATCTAATCTTCAATATTAGAACCAAATTTTCATCATTTCCTTTTTTACCCAAAAGATGATGAATAATATTTATCCATGCTCTGAATTTTTGAGACTAAGATTTAATGTAAACAGCAAATAATGCAAATTTTGTCCAGTAATTGTTTGAAAGTTGTTAATAAAGATTTTAAAAAGTAGCACAAACAGCGGTCGATGACCCAATGCTCACTGTCCCAATTATTTGCATACTTGGGCCACTCGAAGCCTACGCACATCCTCTAAGTGGACTTTGCAGAAGACTGTAGGGTGCAGTGTGGTGTTGGGCCAGGGCCATACTGTACCTGTTTAGCTGATAGCCATGGCTGATTAAATGTAGTGTAGAATTGTGATCTGAAGAGGGTGCAATAATGATGGTTTTAGGCTGAATATTTATTTTTTAAATAAGATGCACTAAAATAACATAATAATGACTACACCTGTCTACAGCACCATTAGACACTATATATATATATATATATATATATATATATATATATATATATATATATATATATATATCAGCAAGAAAAGTTGTTTGGGGGTGACTTGCTCTAATAACCCTAAAATGTACTTTTCCTAACTACCATCAACAAAAAATTCATAAAGTATTTACCTTAAAACAATTCATGATTCCTTTTGTTATGTTTTTTAGTGAGAATGCAAAGAATGCCATGCTGCGGTGGGGATTCTTCCTCTACTGGACTGGGCTTGGAGCGTTCCACGGTTTAGTCTTCTTCTTTGGTGTTCGATTCTTGTTCGGTAATCCAGCCCTGCAGGACAATGGCCAGGTGTGACTTCAGCCACCTTCTGAAAGGATGTGAGATTCAAAACGTTTAGCATCCTCTCGTTCACTGACTCTTATTTTTCCATATCTGTCTCCAGGTTTTTGGTAACTGGTCATATGGAACGATTGTGTTTACAGTTCTAGTCTTTACTGTTACGTTAAAGGTAAGCTAATACCTCTTAGATACTTTCTTATAAGCAAACATGAGAGGAAATATCTAAAACAGACATTTGTTAAACCTATTGAGGTGGTTGTACTTGAACTTTGAGTGACTTCTCTCCTCCTTTTGCAGCTGGCTCTGGACACACGGCATTGGACATGGATCAACCACTTTGTAATCTGGGGTTCTTTGGCCTTCTACGTGTTTTTCAGCTTCTTCTGGGGAGGAATAATATGGTAGGAAACTACTCCAGGTACCTTCTTTTTAGTTGCTTTTGCAGAAAATGTTCTAAGTGTTTCCTCTCCTGCAGGCCTTTCATGAAGCAGCAGCGTCTGTACTTTGTGTTTGCCAACATGCTGAGCTCGGTGTCGGCATGGCTGGTCATCATCTTGCTCATCCTGCTCAGCCTACTGCCAGAGATCCTGCTTGTGGTACTCCGTAACCCCCGGGGCCCCTACGCTCGAAAGGTACAGCAGAGATACACGCGTTTCTCTTGCGTTACTACACACACTCTCTAAGGACAATGTCAGCGTTTATTTCTCTAGGGACTGTTTGAGTGGTTTGAAAAGAATTCAAAGAGGTTTATAGGATAGAGTTATGACCCCCATTTACAGCTTGTGTAGTCATTATGATCGGCAAAGTTGGTCATAAAATTGCTATGAAGCGATAGAGTTTTAGAAAACTGACTCTCACACTTGTCGAGTCGAGGTAAATGGAGCTAAATGATTGTGGTAACTAAGATCCACATATGACACATTGTTCCATCCTCGGTTTCTGATTAGTAAAAGGATGTTTATTGATCTCTGTGGACTTTGGTTGATTCTAGTCTGACATGTTTTAGTGATGGAAGTGTGGGGAGAGGCCAAAACTGTATTTGTTATTTTTGTTACTTCAGAATTAATCATCAGATATATTTTAACATTTTAAAAGAAAAAAAGATGATCAACAAAACGGTTGGAACTCATTCTCAGAATTGTATTCATGCATTATTAATTAAACAGCTTAGATGGGGGTCTTATAATTGATACATAATTCATTATTGTTGCTTTTCAGATAGTTTTCCTGATTAAAGAATCTTTTAGGATTTTTTTTGTCATCTTTATTGTTTTAGCATGTACCTATTTGACTTTTGTGTATAGCAAACAGGTGAATATATTTGTTGTTGTGCAAAGCCTTGGGTCCTTGGGTATCTACAGCTTTCCAGGCCCTATGATTTCCACAGTGTGGACCAGAATTTGAGTAGGACAGCATTCTAATAGTGAGCTGAGGTGAAGAGGTGCTTTGCAGACAAATGACACATTTAACACAAAGTTTAGAGCAGAATATTATTCAAACAATGTCTGAGTTAAAGAGTTTCGTTAATGTGTAATTGACTAGAATACAAGAAAATATGTGATGACTCAATCAATACATTTATATATTTTTAGCTGACCTTTAAACACCTCTATTAATTATTTAAATGAATGACCACTTTTTAGGTAAAAATAATAAAAAAATTACAGAGTTCTGAAATTTTTAAATAGAAAGAAGCCATCTATTTATTTATTGACTTGTGTTTTAGGAGGATTAAACCACTTGAACCATCTTATTTTTGAGTGGGTCCTTCTACCTTACAATGAAAAAAGAACAAGATAGCTGAGTCAATAAGCACAGACAGCAAACCTGAAACCAAAACAGAAAGAAACTATTCCTGCAGTGGCACACATTCAAAAAAAGATCAATGGTTAATTTAGGAAAAACTGTCATGGATTTTGTAGGGCGCTACCCCTTTTGCAACAGCCCTTCTTTTAAAAAGTCTTTCTTACACATTTATATTATGTTTACGTTGATAAATGCTTTGTTTTAGCTTTGCAGTACTTGTGCTCTCTAATTATTTAACACAAACAAACAGCTTTAAAATCTTGTTTTTGTCCATTTTCTATCTTTTCCTGTTTCATTTTCCTAGCTGCCTGTTTCACTTGGATATATTCTGATCTTCACCCTCTTATTTGTCTCTCTCTTCCTCTCTGGCCTCAAAGATGAAGCATCGCCTTCCGTCCTCGGGGACATCTACTATCTTCATGTTGTCACAGACCGCTAGCACTCACAGCTTCTCATGGAGTGACTGAGGTCTCCTTTTTTTCTGTCTGTCCCTTTTCAGGCTTTCTTGCTCGTTTCTTACTCACCGTGTCCTTCCTCTCCCACTGTCCTTACTCCATAAGTTCCCTCATCCTGGTGTGTCATAGATCTAATTGTTGTCCCACACTTTGGACAGATCAAGTCCACTAGGGACCTGAAGGCTTTTTTAAACCTTGACCTGGATACCTTACTTTTAGTTGAATAAATTGGGAGGAAAGGCGTTTCCCCAGAAGTGTGGAGTAGGACAGGGTGTCCGTGCTGAGATCATGCAGTCTGTGCTCCATCCTTGTCTGTCCAGTTGTATTAGTCCGTGTCTCCTCCCAGCTACCTGTGCTGCTCCAATGCCTGCTGCCTCCGCATGTCCAGTCAGGTGACCGCAGCACATCAAAGCACCCAAACCTAACTGCATGAGGCTCAAGTCCACAACCTCATCCTGGATCCCAGTCTCTGCAGGCCACTGTGTTTGTTTCCGTCAGATGTACCTCAGCGGTTCAGTTCAAAACTCTAAACCTGTTTCTGAAAGGTCTTTAGAAAGTCACCGTGTTCCATAATTCACATTTATAACGTTTGTGACTGTTATGTGTTTGTGTACATGTCTGTGTGCAACAGCGAGCACCATGTGGAGAAGAAGTGTGTTGTTCTTCTCAGTGTAGTGAAGTCAACGGTGTCTTTTGCCTCACCCCTTTTAGAAGAAGCGGGTTCAGTCGAGTGCAGGGGGCCTCCAGGTTCCCCAGTCTCCAGTCAGGCCGCTGCTTATGAGAACCTTTTCAGAAGAGTCCCGTACGGTCATTTAAACAGGTACTAGCCCACCTTCAGGCTGTTCAAGCCCATCGATGACTCGCTTCCTCCAGGGAAACCCCTCTGTAGCACCTCCTTTTTTCTAGCTCTGGGTTTTAACTGAAATAAAAGCCACAGCAGTGTGTGTGTGTGTGTGATATTTCAGAGGCCAGATTGTGTTTTATATGTTGTGTGAGCTGATATAGGCTGGCTGAAGAGATGCACCTTTTCTACGGCTCCCTGTTTTGTATCTGCTTCTGTAAACTGGTGCATTTATGTAACACATCTCTAATAAGGGGTTTGTTCAGAAACATGCTCCTTTCAGCCTTCCTTTGGATGCCCAGCTAACTGTTCTGCATGAGCTTCCGTTACCCTCCTTCTTTTATTATTTTGTTTGTTAAATGGGGCTGAATGGTCAGTTTTTGTCTTTCTGAGTGTCAGTATCAGAGCTGGTCTGCGATTATTGTTATTTCTCCAACACTGAACGTTTGTGACGATGTGGTTTGATTATCAGTAATGGATGTGTTTTATGGGTGCTGTGCTTGAGCTCGTTGCATGATATGATATTGGTGTAACTCCAGCTCCAAATGCTGCTGCATTACAGGGTGCAGACAAGAAAACAACATACAGAAAACCAGACCGGTGGTGAATATTTGAAGATCTTTGCAATTAAAAAGCTGAGCGTTGGTATAAAAAGTGCTTCTGCACCCTGGTGTGCAGTTAAACTTTAAATTCCCTCAAGTGTCTGATTGTTTTCTTGTTTGTTCCCCTGGATTAAAATGAGTAAGCTATGTAGCCTGGTCTCACCTCACCACCAGTATCCACACGTGTCACTGGCTGCTTAACTGAATCACAAAACCTTTTTGCAAGAGTTTTCCCTTTTAACCTGCGTTTCTATTCTTCCTGTAGCTGTCCAGGAGTGCCCTTCTACAAACGCCCAGGTAAACCTCACAGACTGAGTGTGTCTGCGGAGTTGGCCTGCATTAAAACAGGATACTTGATCATTAATGGTGGAGGGGAGGTTGTGATTGCTCTGGCTTTAGGGTGGTGGTGTTTTCAATCACTGTTTTCTCTGATGATTTGGGATGATTTCAGTCCATCTTTCTCCTCCGTGTCTTTTCCAGCTCTTGATGACAAACATAAACTGAAGTCTGTCCACTTGTCTTGCTTCCAGATCGCAGCAGTCACACCACTATCCTACAAGCACCTGAATGAGCACCAGTGAGAGGCAGCCAGGACTCGCCGCTTCATCTGCGCTCTAAAGGAGGGAGAAGATCTGGAGCTTTATCACTACTTTTCTGTCAAACGCATGTCTGCAGGGCAGTGGCCAGTTGTTTTTTTAATTTTTATTTTATTATAAAATATCACTCTGGACGATGAACACGAGTTCTTCTCCTTTGACTTTTCTTTTTTTAAATATTTGCTTACAAATAAACGCACACACGGCTGCCTTGCCAGTAGCTCTCTACGACACATTTTTTCATGGAGCAGTTGTGTATCCACTCCAAGAATGGCACATCTGCATGAAAGAAGACTCTAGAAGAACACCTGTGTTCACACACGGTTTCCTGCATTTTACTATATTTTAACGAGGTTATTCTCCTTTAAATGATTGTTCACCTTTTAATTCTTTCTTATATTTCTTGGAAAAATAATCTACAAATCTGAGTCATTCCAGATGAAAAAGTTACTGAATGCAGTTTTAATTGAACTAAAACCTGCTCACAGACTGTTGGTTTGTAGACGTTTAAGCGATTATTTCCTGTTGTTACGTCTGATGTCTGTATTGGATGCAACAGGGGTTACTAGAGGCCATACTACCACTGAATCCAAAAAGTCTTGTTTTTTTTATGTGTGTAAGACGGAGCAATACATTTAATAAGATGTTTGAATTGTCACCTAAATCTTCTAACCTCAGACATAATTTAAGAGAAAAAAAAAGTAATATATGTACTGTGTGCTTGAAAAGTGTATTAGCATCTGCTCAAAGCCAAATACTGAAGATGAACGCTGTGCAATCAGATTGCGTCCACACAAGTGTGACCTTAAAGTGACGGGTGTGTGTGTGTGTGTTGATTCTGGTCGGTTAGAAGTATTTTCTGCACTATTAAAGAAACTGGTTTCTTGGTTGTAATCCTGATCACCGAGGCACAGTATCTATGCCTGAACACACACGCACTTAATAGTTAGATACGAAGAGATTACACAACCAATAATCCACCCACAGGAATGCACACGTGTAGTAGAGCCTAAAAATTATTCATATTTATGATTTAGGTAAAGAAAAAGTATAAAATAACTAAATCTGCAGAGCGTAAAAGCCACGTTGGCTCTTATCACGTGGATTCCCACCCTTTTTTTCCCTCTAACTTTTATAAATAGTTCTTTATACATTCCATCTAAATTTGATTTTTGGCACTTTTATACTCTTGTTCTACGATTTCACTTCTTGTTTTTCTTCCACGAATATATTCTCCACATATTTATTGTTACGTGTGCGTTTACTCACAAACTGTTCTGTTTTTTTATTACATGAATATTTTTTGAATTCTGAAGATTGTTCAGATTTGTGCCAGTTCCCTTGGTTCTCCTGCCCTGATCAGCGCTGATCTCTGTTGTGTTTACGAAGACGGGCAGCCCCTTCCACCGTAAATATCAGCCTCAGAGTCACTACATCTGTCAGGTGACCTAAGCTGCAGATTAAAACAGAAAACCATTGTAAGTTTTTTCTCTGTTACTGATGATTACAGAAACTCTACTTGTGCTGACTAAAACTGTGCTAACTGGCAAATCTAATCTAAAAATAAGGCCAAATTAGAGTTTGGTTTTGACTGATTTGACTTTATAAATGGTGTGTAAAGCTGATGTCGCGTCACCTCCAGATGTGTTGGAGATTCTGGATGTGAAGGGTCAAACCGGACGGGGCTGCCTGCTTTAACGAATAAAAAAACAAAACCTTTAAGTGACGTCAGAAATGCTATTTTCAGAGCTTAAAGTATGTCTAAATCTAATATTTTGCCTGTTTAAATGAGATGTTAAATTGAATGGATTGTATTTTTAATGCAACTTTTTTCCATACACTTTTCTATTAAAAAAAAAAAAACAAAAACAGAAAAAAAAGGAATCTCTGAGAAGCTGTGTGGTTGTCGGTGAAGGGTGGAGCTGGATGCTTTCAGGCACCTCAGGCAGGGAGACCTCGCCACCTCCAGCCTTCAGAGCGTCCAGCTTCATCACTCCAAACCTCCACGCTGAATGTACCTCTTTAAAAATAAACAAGTATATTAAAAAAGCCTGAAGATTTCCTGAAATAAAGAATGTTTTAAAGATAAATTGCTTTGTGATTTGTTACAATAGCTACTGTTTCAGCAGATTCTATCTGATGTAAAGATCTGTGCACGTATGCGTGTGTGTGTGTGTGTGTGTATGGACACACTAAGCAGATGCTGTGCAGTAATGAGATGGCTGAGAGGCTAAGCTGGATCAGCTGAGTGGCTGCGTAGCAGGATGGCGTGCTGCTGCTCTAACTCTGCTCCGTGTGTGGCCTCATATCAAGAAAACCTCAAACTGTGAGTTGCTGCATGGAAGCGTTTGCATGCACATACATCACACACACACGTCAGCCTCTCTAGTCTGTATAGAGTTACTGAGCACTGATCCAATCTGAATTGTAGGCTGAACTGTGGGAGTTGAGCTGAGAGAGGCTCTCTGTAACCGTCTGCACACAATGACACCCATTCATATTTGTTCTGAGGTTTGAATGTGATTTTTATACATTAAAGGCTGTTTCACATCGGCCAAACTTGTTTGGCAGAAAGAGAGGTAGATTCTTTTTTGTTTTAACAATAGCTCTTTTCTCCCTGCTGTGCATCTGTTATAGTAAAACTGGAGAATCAGATCTGAACATAGCAATAGTCCAGCCTACATGCAGTCAGCACAGAAGAGCCAAAGGAGCATGGAGAAGTGAGAGGAAAAATGGGGAGGGAGCTGGCAGCGTGCCAGGAGCAGGACTCTTGAGCTTTTCCCGGTGCAGAGCTGACGCACTAATTCTCAGAGAGGGGAGGGGAAAGAGACGGACAGCCGTGGCCAGATGGAGCTGTGTTTGTTTTGAAGTGCTGCTCAGAGCAGTACACACAGTCTGCACTGGAGTGTATTAACTGGGAGGAAAAAAAGACATCACACCCAGTTGGAGCAGCAATGGGTCAACGAACTGTAGCTCTCTGCCAATGAGGAGGCCTGCTGCTGCAGTGTCGCTGCCCAGCTCAGTGTGGAGGCACTCTATGCAGCCGAAGGTCAGCAGGAGCAGCAATAACCTCAGGGAAGCGTCCCATCTGGATCCTGGAAGCATATGGACAGAAGTTTTCCTGTTCTAACACCTCTAGGCCTGTGTAAACTTACACCATGCAGGACTGTGTGACTCTCAGGAAGATGTGAGGCCTGGACTTCTGTCAACCTCCTACAAGAGTCAGTTGTCCTGGCCGGATCTGTGTCCGAATCGGAGGGAATGGGCCCGGCCTCACTGCAGGAGGAGAGGGAGCCGGCCAAACAATCCAAGGAGGAGATGGAGAGCTACCGCTGCCTTCTGCAGGCTGGCTCCCAGCTAGAGAGCACTCTGCAGCGTAAGTAACACGATGCTGACACACCTCAGGCTTTTTCATCACTACCGTGTACCTGATCTGAAATCATCCCTCATTATCCAACACGGTGCAGCCTACTATGAGAGTTCCTTTTAGTGTGAGAGCTGTTACAGGAGGAGAAACCGCATCTTAGGTGAGCCAGTTTTATTGATGCACCACTTCCTGCAGCTACTGCAGGGATTATGTCAGCTATTTTAGGCATCACAGATGGATACATTTTGATCCATTGGTTTGATTTGCTGCCTTAATACCAGATCTGCGGATTGCAGCTCACTGGGACAGGCATGAATGCAAAAAAAAAAAAATCATTCAAATAAAAGCTATAAAGGAGGTTGGAAAAACAACATGTAGCAACTTAATGCAACTGTACTTGGGATGTGAGCTATTGCTCGGTAATAAACATGATGGAGGAGAATAATCTGAGTTTAAAATATTGAATTTGCATTTTGTAAATATGCATTCAAATAAACCACTTCAATAATAATCACATGTTAATTTGTGGCATAACAGCACTTTTTCAGTTTAATAACTTTAGAAAAGGCCTCCCCTTTTTTGAATCTGGTTAATACCCACTGATTTTACTCCCTTTTTTATGGTTGCAGTAGAATATTTTAGAGGTCTTCCTCAGGTTTTAACTGATATTTCAGCTGCTTTCATGACCCAAATGAAAACAAGATTGTTTAGAGCTCAAGTTTCTGCAGAAAAATTACCTGAAGTACTTGAACACTTGCTAAAACCTCACTCGTTCAGTTATGTGTGTAACTTGTTTGAATTTTCAACATAAAGCATGAGAAAAATAAAACACATCACTTAGATGAGATGGAAATAATCAAAATGAAGTTATCTAAACATACCGCTGATGCAAATGACAAAACACAATGATGCAAATATTTCTTCAAAATTCTTCCTGGACAGCCCAAAGCACTAGATATCAAAACCAGATCTTTGTTGGAAGTGAAATCCAAGGTTTCCTCCTCTTCATCACCAGTAATCTTTGATCTAGTGAGCTCATTCATGCATCCTAGTGGGTAGAAAACCCATTTTTCTTCCACCCTTTTCTACCAGAACTCTGCCACCCACCACTCTAATCCTCTCAGCGTTAAAAGCTTCATTTAGCCAAAAAAGAAAAAAGCCTCATGACCCAAAAGCAGCACGATGCCTTGGTGTTTCATCAAAGTGTTTGTAAGAACAGATTTATGATTTAGTAAAATATCAGTCCCTATAAAATCATTAGAATTGTGGGTTTGTGCATTCCTCTTTTAAATCACTTCACTAGCAATTTATATGATTTACTTTTCTCATTTAAATACAACCTGAACATGGCATCCTGCTGTATCATCACTACTGACACCAAATGACTCACTGGCTGATTACTAACAGCGTTTATCTTTGAGTTTAGAATCAAGGTTTAAAAAGCCTCAGTTTTGGTTGTGAAACTTTCACATGCTTGCATTTATTCTACTACTGATATGAATCTCAGAGAAAGTAATCATTACACTTCTATAACTGATTAACTGTTGAAGTCAGCCCACCTCCTGACGGAGCTCAGCGACCTTAGCCAGCACAAGGATGACTAGAACTCTTTAACTTTTACAAATATTAAACTAAGACTGCACGTGGTAGTAACCGAGAGCCATTCTCAGCACATGCCTAGAGTGCTGACAAATCAGGCATCAAGTTATTTGTGAGGCTTGTCCAAATAGCTATAAATGTCATTTTTAAAATAACTTTAGTTTAAAACTTTGGCAATAAGAATGTTGTAGGAATTCTTGGCCTTTTGCCTTTTTTATTTTATCCTCATCAAAAGGTTAAATAATGTTTAATCCAGTTTTAAATGATGTAAATAAATATGAACATGCACATGGTGAGGAGAGGTTTGTTAAAGATGCTGCATGTGATGAAATCAGTGTTTGGACAACACGGATAAGCTCCCTGCCCTCAGCTTTGTAAGCAGGCTGAAGGGATTGGTCAGACCCAAATCACTGTTTCCATCCACACGGACAAACATTTCTCTTTTCTCTCTGACTGCGTGTGTGCGTGCATGCCTGCATGTGTGCATGTATGTGTGCATGCACAAGAACCACAGAGCAAACAGAGATTATTTGACTTT
The DNA here is from genome assembly GCA_006937985.1 of Aphyosemion australe. NCBI lineage: Eukaryota > Metazoa > Chordata > Actinopteri > Cyprinodontiformes > Nothobranchiidae > Aphyosemion > Aphyosemion australe. The sequence continues at coordinate 3,487,820 of SSNS01000009.1, forward strand.
CATCTGTGCACACTGTCCTGCATGCACCTGCAGAATGTCACAACAAACATTTTAAAGAATAAATATGTTTTGAGTGTAGATGAATGATGTTAAATCCTGTTTTATATCATCTGTTATGTGATTCATCAAGCGTGATTGACGAGCCGATCGTGCGATGAGCTGAGAGTTTGTCAGGGTCAGCGAGGGTTTATTAAATCCAATGCAGATCATCCCACAGGAGAGCTTTCCTTTGATCAAATACCGGAGAGATCTACACTTTGATTTAAAGGGTAGATTAGGCTGCAGTGCAGGAAAAACTGCCTGCAAAGCTCATTAGTCTAACTCTGCTTTCATTGAACTTTTTGCACATCTCTCACTAACCTTTCCATGTTTTTTACATTCTTCTGATGCAAGAAATCAGCCATTTCAGTTACAGCGATGTGCTTTAACTTCATTTTTCATCTGTTACATTAAGACTGACCTCTCCCCGTGAGTGTCGTCTGCAGACGGGTTGAATTCTGGTGTGACAGTAACTGTATCCTGGACCTGTGTGTGCACAGTGGTGTTACTGCTGCTGCTCTCGTGGCCCAGCTTAGTTCAGCTCCTCTCTGTTACACATCAAATATTCATCAGGTATCAGTGGAGCTTATTACTCCCTCCCCGACACGCAGCGTTAATGCAGTCAAGCTCATTGAATATAACCCCTCGTTTGCTCTTCTTCGCTTTCCTTTGCCTTTTTTCTGTTATTTTTATCTCTCTGCTCTAATTAATTTTGTATGAGGAAGTAATACAATTTGAGAAAACCACTGCCCTCTGATCTGCTGCATAACAGGATGAAGAGAAGATATATGGTGATAAATGATTGTGTGTTATTTTTACAAGCTTATTTTTTGAGGGAAAGCTTTGCTGCAGCCTCGTTAAAAGTAATTCAAGTTGAGTAGGGACAACATGATACACGGTGTGTGTCAGCCCTCTGCACATCTGACTGACTGATGCCTGCTGTGTCAGTTTCCACGTGGAAGCTCCAGATCAACTGTTCTTTCTGCTCTCAGAGGCTGAATTTCTCCATTCAAACTGGAACATTAACCAAATTAAGCCCTGCAGACGTCTTAATGCTGCTCCAGCATCGATTAAGCTGCATCACAGTGAATAAGCTACTTTTTAGAGGAAAGCATCCTTCATTATTTATGTTGGATGCAGCTTTCTTTTCATTTGCATGGAACACATGCACTGATAAAAAGCTTGTGAATAACTTTGTAATGGTTTTGCATGGACATAATATTTCACAAATTGAACATATCCTTTATTGTGTAAACACATGCAGATCTAGAGCCATCTTTGTAGCAGTTACTTGAACAAATAACGTTCTAATTTTATCATTATGTTAATATTTAGATTTCTGCTCTTTTTGCAATGTCACTTTGGTTTTAAGCGTATGGATGTAGATATGGATATGGAGGATCTTGTAGTACTTTTGAATAAGTTCAGATTTTTACTTTGAGACATCGTTGCAGTCATTGCTACTCTGCTCTTTATGTATTTATTTACATTTCTGTGCATTAAGCTGAAAATTAGCTGTTGTGTTTGGACTGATTGTCCTGTTGGAAATATTTTTTTTCAAACACAAAATTAGAAGATTGAATTACAGCAAAGAAGAGAAAAACAAAAAGACAGAAAGAAAACTTTGTACACTGCTCCAAAGAGAACACAAAAATAAGACATCCTAGATCTGAACGAATGAAATATTCTTATTAAATACTTTGTTCTTTGCATAGCTGAATGTGCTGACAACAAAATCACACAAAAATGATCAATGGAAATCAGATTTATCAACCCATGGAGGTCTGGATTTGGAGTCACACTCAAAACTAAAATGTATAAACACACTACAGGCTGATCCAACTTTGATGTGATGTCCTTAAAACAAGTCAAAATGAGGTTCAGTAGTGGGTGTGGCCTCCACGTGTCTGTATGACCTCCCTACAACGCCTGGGCATGCTCCTGATGAGGTGGTGGATGGTCTCCTGAGGAATCTCCTCCCAGACCTGAACTAAAGCATCCACCAACTCCTGGACAGTCTGTGGTGGACGGAGCGAGACATGATGTCCCAGATGTGCTCAATTGGATTCAGGTGTGGGGAACGGGCGGGCCAGTCCATAGCATCAATGCCTTCATCTTGCAGGAACTGCTGACACACTCTAGCCACATGAGGTCTAGAATTGTCTTGCATTAGGAGGAACCCAGGGCCAACTGCACCAGCATATGTTCTCACAAGGGGTCTGAGGATCTCATCTCGGTACCTAATGGCAGTCAGGCTACCTCTGGTGAGCACATGGAGGGCTGTGTGGCCCCCCAAAGAAATGCCACCCCACAGCATTACTGACCCACTGCCAAACTGGTCATGCTGGAGGATGTTGCAGGCAGCAGAACGTTCTTCACGGCGTCTCCAGACTCTGTCACGTCTGTCATGTGCTCAGTGTGAACCTGCTTTCATCTGTGAAGAGCACAGGGTGCCAGTGGTGAATTTGCCAATCTTGGTGTTTTCTGGCAAATGCCAAACGTCCTGCACGGTGTTGGGCTGTAAGCACAACCCCCACCTGTGGACGTCAGACCCTCATACCACCCTCATGGAGTCTGTTTCTGACTGTTTGAGCAGACACATGCACATTTGTGGCCCGCTGGAGGTCATTTTGCAGGGCTCTGGCAGTGCTCCGCCTGGTCCTGTGGTATTAAAGCTGCTATAACAAATTTGGAAGACAAATTAGCTTAAAACATTTTAATGTGTCTGTGAATTCATTTATAGACTTCAGGGTCAAAAGAATGTCCTTGGATGAATGAAAATATTTATAGTCTCAGAAGGACATGCCGCCAAGCTGAGAGGCGTTGGAAGTCAACAAGATTAGAGGTTCATAGGCTGCACTTTAAGGAACTCATAACATCTCTGAATGAGATGATCACAAACTCCAGGGCTGTTTACTTTGCTCAGCTGATTTCCTCAAACAAAAATAATTCTAAAGTCTTGTTCGACACCATAAACCAGATTGTTTCACCTCACGCCCCTCACATGCCTGTATTCTCAAGGTCTAACTGTAACAACTTTCTTGCATTCTTTGAGAATAAAATCAGAAATATCAGGGCAAGTTTTCCACCCCCATCCTCTTCCCATTCTCCCATCCAGCCACCTCCCTCCCAATTATGGTCCTTCTTTACTGCTGTAAATTTCCAGGACATTTGTCTCATTCAGAAAAACATGAATCCAACTTCCTGCCCTGTTGATTTTCTCCCAACCACTTTGCTTCTTAAGGTCTTTGACCAAATTGGCCCATGCATTGTGGATTTTATTAATCTATCTCTCCAATCTGGCTCTGTACCTTCTGTTTTCAAACATGTTGTTGTTGAACCGATCCTGAAAAAACCCAGTTTGGACTCCTCTCAGCCTAATAATTACAGACCCATTTCTAAATTGCCCTTTATCTCTAAAATCTTAGAAAAAGTCGTGGCCGATCAACTGATTACTTTTCTGGAAATTCACAACAACTTTGATAAATTCCAATCTGGTTTTTGTAAAAATCATTCAACAGAAGCAGCTTTGCTTAAAGTTTCCAGTGACATCATGATGGCTGCAGACAACGGGGAATTTACAGTCTTAGTATTGTCAGATCTTCCTGCAGCTTTTGACACTGTTGATCACAGCACCTTAATTAACAGACTTCATGACTCGTTGGGAATCTCTGGAACTGTTCTAGACTGGTTCAGATCGTACCTTTCTAACAGAAGTTTCAGTGTCTGTATAAACCAAATCATGTCAGATTCCACAAACCTGTTCTGTGGGGTACCCCAAGGCTCTGTTTTAGGTCCACTCCTGTTTTTATTATATATACACCCTCTTGGACAGATAATTGATGCTTTTCAAAATGTCTCTTATCACCTATATGCAGATGACATTCAGCTGTACTGCTCCTTTAAGGAATCTGAGCTCCATAAACTGGCTGAACTACTAGAGTGTCTATCAGCGATCACTAGTTGGCTAGAAGATAACTTCCTTCAGTTAAACTCTGAAAAGACTGAATGTCTGATCATTGCCCCTGAGAGCATGGCTCCTCTGATTAGTCAACAACTTGGTCATTTAGCTTCTGCTGTCAAGTCAAACATGAGAAATTTGGGTGTTGTCTTTGACCAATCAATGTCTCTTGAAGGCCACTCAAAAACGCTGGTCAGAAACTGTTTTTATCATTTGAGAAATATCTCCAAACTGCGAAGGTTGGTGTCAAAACATGAGCTTGAAATGGTTATCCATGCCTTTATCTCCTCCCGTCTAGATTACTGTAACACACTTTTCACATGTTTTAACAAAAAAGCCCTTGACCGCCTTCAGTTGGTCCAGAATTCTGCAGCGAGGCTCCTAACTGGAGCAAACAGAAGAGCTCACATCACTCCTATTCTGATGTCTCTGCACTGGTTACCCATTAACTTTAGAATTCAATTTAGAATCCTTACTATAACATACAGGGCTCTACATGGCCAAGCTCCTCCTTATGTTACTGAACTGTTAAAGCCTTATGCTCCAACCCGAGCCCTCAGGTCCACCAACCAGAACCTTCTAGAAATTCCAAAGACCAGATATAAAAGTCGAGGTGATCGATCTTTCCAGGCTGTTGCACCCCGACTTTGGAATGAACTTCCTTTATCCCTACGTGTTACTGACAGTCTGGTCACCTTTAGAAAGCAGCTGAAGACCCTTTTGTTTAAAACTTCTTTTACTTAAATCTTTTATGTTTTATTCGTTTTTTCTAACTTGTATTTATAATAATCTTTCATTTGTTTTATCATTTTTATAATTTTATGACTTTCTGTTTTCTGATTTTTAATGATTTTATGATATTCTGTTGTTTTGTTTTAAGATCATTTTATGATGACTATCTTGTGTTTTGTTGATCTTTGTGAAGCACTTTGTGATTCTTTTTCTGTGATAAGTGCTATACAAATAAAATTTACTTACTTACTTACTTACTAGAATTGCAAAAAAAAAGATTTTATTCTTTATAAACATTTGAAAAACATTTAGAAATGAAATGTTACACAAAAAAATGCACTTGTTTAATTTCACAGTTCATGTTGATAGATATGTGTGTGTGCTAGTTTTTCTCTCTTTTTTAAAGAGTTGTGCTGTTTCTCAGAGGTGACGGTGCCTGTGAGCTTGAAGGAGGTGGGAGGTTATATAGAGAAGCAAGTGGCATACCTGTCAGGTAAGGTCTTCCTCTACGTATTAAATTTCTATTAAGTCTTGTAAAGAAAAAAGATAAACATTGTATTTTTATTTTCTAGGAGGACGTGGGGAGGACTCCAGTGTCATCATCACCCTCCCAGAATGCTCAGCGTTCAGTGACATTCCTGAGGAAGCTTTAGCCAAAGTCTTTACGTACCTCACGCTCATCCCTCGGTGTGTCCTCCATCATTTAGCTAGCCCTCCTGTCTGACTGCCTTTTGTTCTGCACTGCACCAAAACCAGCTGGTGTGGTTTTCTCTGATTCTCTGCTCAGATGTCCTTTATGTCAAGACCTCCTTTCACCCTAGATTATAGAAATTCATAAGGAAGCTGTTTAAAAAGCCTATCTTGAAAATAATCTGAGATTTTAAACTCTTATAAACAGCACAGAAATAAGGTTGAAGCAACTTTACTTCATGTAATTAAGGATTTATGTGTTAGTGATTGAAGCAAATCAAAAATCCCTGCAGGTAATTTATAGAAATGCATATTTTGTTCACAGAACGAGGCAACCTGGAGTGAAATTTATCATCATTTTAGACCGCAGGCTGGATACGTGGGCCTCCATCAAAACAGCACTTGCCAGAATAGCAGTAAGTTCCATATTTACTCTTTTGATCAAAAAAAAAACAAACCAAAAAACATGTAGTGTGATAGTGGTTTTGATTTAATCTGTGTGTGTCATATCTGTCTGTTAGTGGGATACCTAATAAATTATGGTGGATTAAAACAGAACTGAGACAGTAATCACTGGATGTATATCATCACATGGTTAGCTTTGGTAGTCAGCACAAATCAAAGATGCTACAACAGATAATCAACATTAGCAAACACAATAATGGCTACAATAATGTCAGCATTAGAAGACCTGGAGTTAAACACGTTTGTGTTAGTGGCTGCAAGTCGTTCACCATGCACCCTGAAGGCTAATGGATTAAACAGATCTTTCTTTAAAACTTTAGTTTTTAACCTGTTGAGTCAGCTCTGTTCTTCTGTTGGAAAAAAATTCCACACCACTGAAGGGACTTTAATGAAACTCAAATGGTTGTACATTTTCAACTGATTACCTGTGGGAGTCAACCCAATTCAAGATGGCCACTATAGCTGAAAAACTTTAGCAAACAAAGAAATAGTGAAAACTCAGAAACTGAGCTAAAATCCATCCAGCAGATTACAGATCATGTGGTCAGGGTTGGTTGGGGGTGGGGGTCCAGGGAGGGGCAGTGCCACCCTGACAGCAAGCATAGACACCTCCATGTGGCCCATCTCCTACAGGCAGAGCCTAAGCATTAGTAAGTACAATTTCTTGTGATAATTTTACCTAATGCAAGATGTGGAACCAAACCATGTGAATGCATTTATTAAAGTATAAAAGATCCTGAGACAAGTAGTTTAATGTCACTGAGACAGATGACTAAGATAGGCAGCAGTAGCTCAGGAGGTAGAGCGGGTTGTCCGGTAATCAGAAGGTTGTAGGTTTGTTCCCGGCTCCCGACAGAGAATTCTGCTGTTGTGTCCTTGGGCAAGACACTTAATCCACCTTGCCTGCTGGTGGTGGTCGGAGGGACTGGTGGCACCTGTGCTCGGCAACCTCGCCTCCGTCAGTGCGCCCCAGATCAGCTGTGGCTACATTGTAGCTCATCCCCACCAGTGTGTGAATGGATGAATGATACACTGTAGTGTAAAGCGCTTTGGAGTCCTCTTACTCTGAAAGGCGCTATACAAGTGCAGGTCATTTATCATGTCAACATATTTTTTGCAAGATAGTAATGGTGGCTCAGGGGTTAGGAGGAGTTTGCTCTGTGACCAGTGAGTTGCCGGTTCAAACCCAGGCTGAAAGAAAAGGTCTGTTGCATTAACGTAATTGAATCATGTACATCGGTTGCATGAAATTAGATTATGTTTTGGTTTTATAACTTCATTATATAATGCCAACATGATGAATGCATGGTATTACAACATGATCATTTCATGTTCTTACAACATGTTAAATACATGTTCTAATAACATGTATTTAACACAAAATACATTCATTTTTTCCACAACCTCACCAAAACCCTATTTTCAGTGTGTCTGTGCCCCCATCTGTGTCTAGATGTTGTACATGCTCCCTGTGATTTCCATAGGTGTTATTAGTTGGAGACACTGCTATTTGAACCCCTCTATCCCTTTCAGTCATGGTTTTTGTTGTTTTTGCTCACTGCCAGCTTAAAAACTATACACAACAGGTTTATTAGCACATGTATATTTCATTTGATTTAGAATATTTTAAATGTGAACTAAACTCAAACTGTAATCAATTGATTTATTTTAATAAATTTTATTTTAATTTATTTATTTTCAAACTAGAAAGAGCGTGGCATGCTGGGAAATCTGGCCTGGCATAGTGCAGAAATCTTGTGAACAAGAGATATTGACTCCTCTTGGCTGGGTGTGGAGCAGGATTATCCATTTTCCGAACGCACATTAAACTCCAGAGTAGGTAGAAAGATACAGCAACAATGAGTAAACATGATGAAACCTTGTGGCCTCTGCGCTCCTCTGGCAGCCGTCTGCTGGTTATCCCTAAGGTCAGGACACATACTCATGGCGAGGCAACTTTCCAGTGTTATGGCCCTCGCCTCTGGAACAGGCTGCCGGAGGACCTCAGGGCTGCAGAGAATGTTCATGTTTTTAAGAGCAGGCTCAAGACCCACCTTTTTAGCTTAGCTTTTAACTGATTATTATTTATTATAGTTTGATTACTTGCTTTGCATATTTTAATTGATTACATTTTATCACTGTTTATTCAACATCTATATTATTTTAATATTTATTATAATTTAATTAATTTATTATTTATTTACTTATTTTCTCTATTATATTAGCTCCTGTTATTTTTATATATTGCCTTATATTAATCTTTCTTCCGGTGTTTCCTCCACGGGGGCCCTCTGCCTCGGGGGCGGTGGTCGACTGTTGCTGCCAGGGTGCTCTCCGGGTAGTGCTTGGGTGGAGGTGGGGTCTATGCTCTCCCTCCCCGTTGCACCCTGTGTCGGTACCTCGGCTGCTGCGGTTGGCCTACAGCTGCTGGGGCAGATGGCTCCTCTGATGGCGTTTCCTTGCCCTACCATACCTAGCTCATCTGAACTCAGCCCAGTATCATTTTTACTGATGTTCTTAAGTGTGTGTGTGTTTATGGGATTTGGTTTGGGTGGAGTATGACTGTGCCAATGATTTTAAGTTGGTGTGGGAGGGATGGGAATGAGGGTTATGTAGGGTCATTTTAATCTGTAAATCACTTTGAGTGGCATTCTTTGTAGGAAAAGCACTTTATAAATCAAGTTTGTTTGATATTGTTCCTTCTGGGAGGATTACCTTCCCAACAAATAAAAAAGCTGTTTCACATCATTCATAATTAATAAATGGTTTGGAAAACCAAGACTGAGGCACAGTGAGTGTGGTCAGGTGGAGGAGAGGTAAGAGAATTAGTGACTAAAGAAAGATGAACATAGTTATTCATGTAAAGAAAGAAGAAAAGGATTCATCTTTCATAACTGAATGTCTTTTCCTGCAGGGTGAGAGGAGCTCATTTTGCAGCTGAGGGCAGAAATAAAGAGACATGCAATTCTCTGAACTACAACAAAGGCTGGTTAATACAAATGTTTGACGTTTTACACTTTTTACTTTGTTTAACTAGAAACTGTTTTATTGTAGCAACCGCTAACTCACCCATACATTAACACACAATTCTAAACTTTAATCTTATGGCTTCTTTATTTCTGTCCTATGTCTGCATAGTGTAGAATTATTGTCACAAATTAATTTTCCCTAATAGAATAATCTAGTCCAGTTTGAAGTGTTTAAATATTGTAGTTTTTGAGCTGGACCAGTTCTAATGTGGTCAAGATTTCAGAAAACTACAGCAAATGCTATTTGATAAACTCTCATAAATTAGGTGAAGGGTTCACATCATCATACATTAAATTCCTGCAGTGGGTTGATGCATCTGCATTTTACAGTCAAAAACTCCAAGTCAGGGAAGCAATAGCTATCAGTAATGTCATGATGATTAATTATGAAACTGATCATTAGCAGGACAGAATTCTGTAGCTCTACTGCTGCTTGATGCTTCGTTTCCATGGAGACAAAATGCCTTTTTTGAAATTTTCTGGAACTTCAGAAGATTTCAAACAAGCATTTTGCCTCCATGGAAATGAAGCATCAACAATGGGGAGTGGCCTATTTAAGACCCACTACTTTGTCATAATGACATCATAATGGGACAAGAATGTATTTATTCGGTCTGCAACGTTTGCATTCACTTTGAGTTCTCTCAGCGAACATGCAGGCTGTGCTTCTGACTGCCCAGTGCTCAGTGATTTTGGTTTACTGACTGATCTCAATTATCAGTAGCTACCATATTTCTACGAAAATGCAAAGAGCAGTTTACTCGCAAGACAACAGAGAGGTGTCTATTCATCAAGGAGATTCTCCACCTAAGCGAAGGTTGAAAAGATCTCAACCCAGGGCCAGGTCTCAATCCAGGGCCAAGTCTCCATCCTGGGCCAGGTTTCCAAATAACGTCTTCCCATCGAGAAACATGGATTTGGGGCTCTGTAGTAAGCAGCAGAGGACAGATGTACATGCCCTCAATGAAAAACTCGATGCCCAAGTGGAAGCCACTCGAAGAACCAACAATACTGAACCGAGACTTCAGAAAAACAAAAAGAGCAACAGAAAAGAAGAAAACAAGAAGAGGAAAAGAGGAAAAGAAGAAAGTGATTCTGAAAGCATTGAGAAGAAGAGACTGAGGGTTGCGCCACAGGGTTCTGCCACAGGAGAGGTCAGCCTAAAACCACAGCACCTTGAACCAGAGCCAGAACCAGAGCCAGACCCAGAACACCAGCCTTCTCTCCTGGTGATTGAGCACAATTCTAATGAAATGAGTGAAACTGAAGCTGCAGTATTAGCGCTATTAGAGGTCATGGAAAACATGGACAACAATCAGCATTTCTGATTCCTAGACTTCTTAGTTTATGCTAGTCTTTACTTCAGAGCTAACAACTAGAGGTTAAGACAGCTAAGTCTAGTGTCCTGTTTAAAGTGCACTTTTTTTCCCTCTGGTGTTTAGTGACAGTAGATTGCAAGTTTTAATCTTTTTAGGTTTGTTTTTTATGTATGTCTATTATATATAATATATAATTACAGGAATATTTATAGATACTTTCTTACACATTCTTGCCAGCCTGTAATTCTACTTTTTTCTTTTCTAAAAATGTACCAGATTGATGCTTTTAAATATAAAATGTCCAACAATTTATTACGGGGGGGCATGCCACTCCTAGAGTACGTAGGCATTACGTCAGGTGTATTTTGCCATCTACTATCACTCTGTTGTCATCTGGTCTGGTGGATGGCTTTTCAACCATTCCACCCAGGTCTACATCCATGGAAGTAGAGGATACGGTGACCACCTTCAATACTGTATGCTCAGCTGCTCTTAGCTCTGCTGCACCTCTTAAAATCTGGAATAGAAAATCTGTCTCTGATCCCTGGCTCAATGACACTACTCGAGCCCTTAGACGCCAGTGCAGATCTTATGAACGCAAATGGAAAAAGGACAAACTGCAAATTTCTCTACAAATGTTGAATGACTCTATCCTTGTATCAGAAAGCTGTGAGAGCAGCCATAAACGAGTACTTTAGTAATAAAATCACAACACATATTGGTGATCAACGAAAACTATTTAGTACCATTAATTCGGTTCTCTCTTTAAAAGATTCTACTGCACCTTCTGTGCCTACGACGACCCTTTGCACTGAGTTTATGAATTTCTTTCTGCAAAAAATCCAGAATATTAGGTCAAGCATCTTGCCATTGGGTCAGCTCACCCTTGAGGAACCAATCTGTCTACATCAATTTTCTAATTTCACCCCCTTGTCTCTGCACGATCTGGAGGAGCTGGTTAGGTCCATGAAGCCCTCTGGTTCTCCAGAGGACTCCCTGCCACCCAAACTACAGGGCCCTTCCTGTGTTGGCGTCGTTTATTCTGGACATTATCAACAGCAGCCTATCTACTGGAGCAGGGGTCACCAACCTGGTGCCCGTGGGCACCATAGTGCCCCCAAGAACCATATAAGGTGCCCACGGGCCTTTTCTCCAAATAACACAAGTATAAAATAAAAATAAAAAAATCAGTTGCTATCCTTTTTTAACCACAAATGCATTCATGTAGATTTAAAAACAAAAAAATTCTCTAAAAATCATTACAATATGTTTATTATACTTGAAGTTTAGTTTACCGCTGATCTATTCTAGTTCAAAGGTCACTATTGTATCAACTTGGAAGCCCTTCGTGTAGCTCAGCACCCATAAAGTAGCTCTCGGCTTCAAAAAGGTTGGTGACCCCTGTACTGGAGTATTCCCAACCACCTTTAAGAATGCAGTCGTTCATCCACTATTGAAAAAACCTGGCCTAGATCACACTGACCTTTCTAATTATTGCCCAATCTCCAAACTCCCATTTTTATCCAAGATTATTGAGAAAGTAGTACACACTCAACTTTCAAATTACCTGGGAGATCAAAGCATCCTTGACCACTTTCAATCTGGCTTTAGGCCTCACCAAAGTACAGAAACTGCCCACGTTCGTGTACTAATCTTGGTGGCAACTGACACTGGTTCCCATGTCCTGCTGTTACTCCTGGACCTTTCAGCTGCCTTTGACACAGTGGACCATAACATCCTACTTAGGAGGCTAGAGCTGTGGGCAGGAGTGAAAGGGGCTCCACTTCAATGGTTTAGGTCCTATTTGTCAGACAGGCAATTTAGTATCCACATTGACAACTTCTCCTCTCCATCTTCGCCACTTCGCTGGGGTGTGCCTCAGGGTTCGATTCTGGGGCCACTTTTTAGAATTTACCTGCTGCCATTGGGAATGATTTTAGCAAACCTTGGAATAAGTTACCACCTTTACGCAGACGACTGCCAGATTTATGTGGCTTTAAACAAACCTGATTCAACTTGCCTTCTCGTTGACTGCTTCTCTGCAGTCAAATGCTGGCTGTCAGAGAACTTCCTTTGCCTCAATGAAAACAAGACTGATGCCATTATTTTTAATCCAGTAAACCCGAAACATGCACCTGGTGACTTCTCTCTACCGCTTTTAAATTTGAAATCATGTGTAACCAGTCTGGGAGTGAAACTAGACTCTGATCTATCCATGACTTCACAAATTAACACTACTGTCAGGTCTTGTTTCTTTCAACTACGGCGCATCACTCGGTTAAAGTCAATAGTCAAACGACCACACCTGGAATCTGTTGTTCACGCATTTATTACTTCACGTTTGGACTACGCCAACTCAGTCCTTATTGGTGTCAGTGTCTCTTCAATTGAGTGTCTCCAGAGAGTGCAGAATGCAGCAGCTAGATTCCTGACAAACACTTCCAGACGCTGTCACATTTCACCCATCCTTGCCCGTTTGCACTGGCTGCCTGTTAAATACCGCATCCAGTTTAAGGTCTTAACTTTTGTTTACAATGCCCTGAATGGTCCAGCTCCCGTTTATTTGTCAGAACTACTTAAACCCTATGTACCGTCCAGAACCCTGAGATCGGCAGATCGCCTGCTCCTGTGCATCCCAAAGATGAAATATAAATCTCGTGGGGAGCGGGCCTTCTCATTCGCTGCCCCCAAGCTCTGGAATGCTCTCCCCCTCAGTGTCCGACAGGCCCCGTCACTGTGTCGAGTCTGTGCTAAAGGCCTACTTTTATCATTTAGCCTTTGATTAATGATAATGCTTTTTAGTGTTTTAGTTTGTGGTATCTTACCTGTGGACATGTGCTACCCTTTTAGTATGTTTTTATGTTTTTAGTTGTGTCTTTGTTTATTCTCTAGCATGTTTCTTTTAGATTTTTTAATTATTTTAATCTACTATTCCTTTTATCTTTCATCTGATTTTTATCTTGTTTGGTATTTCGGGGTTTCCTTCTTATTTCCTGCTGTACAGCACTTTGGTCAGCTGTCATGCTGTTTTTAAATGTGCTTTATAAATAAACATGGTATGGTATGGTTGAATACTTCTCATCTTTTTCACCCCTCTCAGTGCTGGTGCACCATAGGGGTATAATAACTGGCAGTAGCCTTCAAAGACACTTTAAAGATGCATGGTTCAGTGAAGTCGGGGGTGGGGGGGTAGTCATGTGTCTGCATACCCTTCAGAAAGTAGATAGTTGCACCCCTGGAAGCAGCCAAATAGTTCTTAGAAATGTTTATTTCAAGCATTACAAAACTTGGAGTGGATTCAGCTTTAGACAACTTGATAAAGAACTATGATGAAGCATTTCTGATTAAAACATGATGTGAGAATATAATGATGAGTCACTTATACAAAGTTTGTGCTTGAAAATGACAAGATTTAACATTATTTTTTTGTGAAATAAATGTATATGCATGAACTTGGAATATCATGAGAAATTGAATAGAATCCCTTCACTGTAGTAAATCAAGGCTTGTTGATTCACTTTGTTGATGTTAAATTGCAAATATGGCGCTCTGGTAGAAGGAAAAAAAAGGAGGCAGGAACCTTCATTTAAAAGGATTAATTCAAACAATTTATTAACTTATAGTGACTGTCCTCAATAAAAAAAACACATTAATAATTATAACAATAATAGTAATAAAAATAATATTAACTAGAACTTCAAGCAGTTATCAAAGGGTTCCAAGCCAACCAGCACAAGTCCATCCATCAAACCATTACGCTGATAGAAACATTTTCACCGTTTAGCGCCCCCTATAGGTTAATCTGAACAAAATTCGATACACATGGCTTACATCTCATTCTTTATGAGAATCCAGAATCTCATTGTTTAATCTCGAAAAATGGTGGAGATTTAATTGATTTAATTGATTACGTCCTGTGCTAGCTAGCATAATGATTTCATTTGCACAATTTCCAATAATTTTTGCAATTTTCTTCATTACAATTACTTGGCTTTGTCCATATATCATATGTACCCTGTTTCAAGTTGATTCTGCAAAAATTGATGGAAAAGTGCCTAAAAATAGGTTTTGCATTTCATGCAGCATAGCAAAAAATCTAGCTACGCGAAAAAGTGTGCAGTTTTGATCAACTACACACACCATATATTGAAAATGATTTAAAGTGGGCGTGGCTTATAGTAATCTGTCCAGAAATTTACAGTTCATATGCGTAATAGTGTCATCTACAACCACATAATTGTTTTTTTTATTTGTCCAATAGGTGGCGCTGCTGTACCCAAAAAAATGTTTTCGGCAATTTTCTCCATGTCTTCATTATAGAAACAAATTCTGTGATCCTGGGTATTTTCTTTGAGTCAATCAAATTTAGATGAATATTTTGAAAAAAGGTTTAGAGTTAGAGCTCAGCCCCCACCAATAGGGGGCGCTAAAGGATCAAAAAGTTTATTTAAGCATAACGGTTTGATGGATTTTCACAAAACTTGGCACAGATGTTCATTACCATCCATTTATTTGCGTTAGTTTATCTAATTTAGATATTGACCTTTATATAGTGGGTATTTAAACATATTTGTGCCTAATTTTTTTCTGTTTTTGTAAAGTATCAGATAGAATGAAGTGACACAATGAAGTATGAAAATAATTCCTTGAGCCTAAAAATTATTTTATTGAGGGTTAAACAGTGCTTCTTGTTTTTCTAATGCATGTACCTTTAAATATGACGATTCAAATGTTTTCAAGTGAGTTTCTGATATAACAACTCTTTGATTGACCTGATTTTGGAGAAACAGAGGCTGTGGGCAAAATGTTCACTCGTTCACTACATAACACACTCTTTCACATACTGATGAATGAATGAGCCTGACAAGGAAATTCAGAAACGATTACAGACTGAGGGGCAAGCCTATCACCAGGTCCAGCTGTTTAGATAAGGCCCCGCTGCTTCATCAGAATAATAACTCCTTCAAACCAAACTGGGAAAATAAGTCCGGATGGTCCTGACTATTAGAAGTCTGGATTATCTTGTTTTATTTCTGTAGATGAGAAGAAAATTCACCAGGTGATGAAGAGATCGACTCATATCATGGTCAAATTTGGTGTCTTCCTCCACTGTTGACATCTGGACACAGAGGGGACTTGTGTGTACACAGCCCAAGAGCAATAAATAAACAAAGGCAGGCTCGGCCTTGAGAAGCCACACACCTGTGACCAGTGGAAAAGCAGCCGGCACAGCAGTGTTCATTAAAGCGGCCGGTCCTGACAGTGAGGCCTTTAAGAGGCTAAAAAAAGTTGTTCTTAAAGCAACATTCCGCAACTTTTACACCTTAAAATTGTGCTTTTTTGTAAAGTTTTTGCGTCATAGTATTATCTATTATGTTCATTTTCATACCTGTGATAGTGTTGGGGGGTCCCATGTCTGTTTACTGCGCTATACAGTTTTTGTGCATCGGGTAGCAACGGAAGTACTAACTGGGTGTCGTTTTACGGCAGAATGTAGCAAGCCAAAGGGATAAAAAAGCGAGCGTTCTAAACGTGCGTTATGTCCGCCAAAATGCGTGTCTTGAATGCGCGTTTTGACGCCAAAGGGGGCAAAAACCCGCGTGCTCTAAAAGCGAGCATTATTTCCGCCAAAACGCGCGTCTTGAACGAGCGTTTTGGCGGACATAATGAGAGTTTAGAACGCGCATTTTTTTATCCCTTTGGCTTGCCATAATTGTATAACGTAGACTCGCTGTAGTGGCAGATTCACCAAAGAAAGCTAGAAATCCCTTATCAGAGGAATATAGGAAAAGAAAAGAAGAACGTGATAGAACAAGAGCAAAGACCAGAGTTATTATTGGGCCGTCTTTTCCTCGCTGGAGAACTCTTTTAGAAAGAAAGGCATGAACTACAGACTCTGACCTAGCCGTGCTGCTAATGGCTAGGTAAGTAATAAATGATTTCACCAGGGTTATTGTGTTTGGTCGGGCATAGAGTTGTTATACAGTCCTGATAAAACTGTTTATTCAATGTGTGGAGATGGAAAAGTTTGTTTTCGTTGTTTTGCCTGATATTAGGAATGTAGACATGCCACTTTTGCCCGAGAGAGAGATTTAATGTTACGACAGTGGCGTTACGCAGCAAGCCTCTAGAGGGCGACAGAGACCATATAACTGCAAAGTTGCGGAATGCTGCTTTAAGCTGGCAAAAACAAAAACCATGACTGAAAGGGATAGTGGAGGGATTCAAATAGCACTCAGCAGTGTCTCCAACTAGAATAATGCCTATGGAAATCACAGGGAGCATGTGCATCATAGTCTAGAGACAGATAGGGGCACAAATTGTGTCCTTGGGCAAGAAACTGCACCCTCCTTGCCTGCAGGAGGTGACTGGAGGGGCCTCGCCTCCGTCAGTGTTGCCCAGGGCAGCTGTGGCTACAATGTAGCTCATCACCATCATTGTGTGAATGGGTAAATTATTCCTTGTAGTGTAAATCACTTTGGAGTCCTCTGTCTCAGAACGGTGCTATAAAACTAAAATGAATTATAAAAACCTTTGATACCATAAAAGTCTGCTTGAAATTGAATAATTATAATTGTATGACCTGCAGCGTCGCTGCACCTAGAGAGGAGCTGTCCCTGGTGCTGAAGACACGTCAGCCTGTTTCTGGTTCTCCTCCGGCTTCATTTACTAAGTGGCGCATTGTTTTCAAGGGGACCTTTCCTGTGTGTCTCGCTGCATATTGATGGAAATGAATGAGTTAGCAAAAACCGTGTGATGACGCGGGAAGCTCCGGAGAGGGAAGGATGAAGAGGAGGAGGAGGGAGGCTGCAGTGAAGCTCCCTTCCGCCTTCCGTCGGAGCCGCAGCCGGCGGCAGCAGCAGCGCTGCGGCTCTTCCCGGGCGGTCGGAGGGAGCTTTAAGTTATCAGTCAGGCGGGAAAGATGGCTTCTGACACCATGAACGATTACTCGTACCGCCGACGAATGCCGCACATCCGGAGGAACCCGGTAACGAGAGCTGGACTCATTTGATTCATCCTTTAGAGAGTTTCTGGGGAAGTTTTGGGACGGGCTGGATGAATGCGCCTCTGCTGCGGTAGCACTGCGGCGCTGAGAGCGTTTCTGCTTAGTCATGCTGCTTATGTGTGCGTGAGTTAGTGCGTGCGTGCGTGCATGTAGGAGCGCGTGTCCCAAAGGAGACCCACCAAACTGCTGACTATTTAAATTTATGTCTATCTTGGAGACAAAAAGGTCGAGCCAATAAGAGATTAATGGCGGAGCTGGAGTAATAAAGCTATTTCAACAGTAATTAAGCATGCGTGAGCCTAATTTTGAGTAATTTAGACATAAAATTAATCTTTACTTGTGTTTTCCCTCATGGATTAAAAGATACTGTCATTATTTTAAATGTCTCGCATCTACTACACGTTTTGATCCCACTTATTTATGAAAAGTGCTGCATAAATAAAATAAGGTTGAGTTATGGAGCAGTTAAATGTCAGCGGTGATGTACAGCAGTCATCACTTCCTCTCATGCATAATAGACTGTTGCACAGCTGCTGTGTCTGCCAGGTGATGACTTGAAAGTGCCTTAAAGATGAAATGCACCATGTTATGTGAGTAAACAGTGGAGTGGTTGGACCGTAAATCCATTAATGTGACTGTCAAAGTTAAAGTAACACCTGAGCCTCTTTATTTATTAATTATTTTTACATTAACATGGGTTTATCTCTCCCTCTTGCTGAAGCCTAACAGTGTATCAGTGATGTAAGAAGAATTTTTTCCTCCTTCACCCAGGCCTCCTTTCCTGGGAACCTCCACCTGGTTCTGGTGCTTCGACCCACCAGCTTCTTCCACCGTACCGTTACAGATATCGGCTTCCGCTTCAGCCAGGATGACTTCATGCTAAAGATGCCAGTAAGGCAGCTCCTCACCAGTTAACATATGTCTCACTTCACAACAAGGTACACCCCACTCCTGTTGCAAACCTGGGGGCTCCTTCAGTCCAATGATGTGTGGTAAACGCTGATTTCAGTTTTACCATTAGTTTTAATTCCAAACCACCTTCAGCACAATTCTAATTTCCTAACCGAGCGGTCAAATGTTTAGTGAAGTTGCTGTTTTTTTGCGAGGCCTGAGGTGGTGTCTCCATGTGTAGGTGGTGATGCTGAGCTCTGTCACGGACCTGCTGCACTACATTGATGAGAATCAGCTGACGTCTGAGTTTGGAGGCACTTTGGATTACTGCCACAGCGACTGGATCGTTTTACGAACAGTAAACAGATTTCTTTGTACTTTTTTTGTGAAACAGCTAAAAATTCAGCCTTGATTGTCTCGTTGCATTTATATACCCGTATTTACATGTTCTGCCCTGGTTTTAATTCCATTACAGGCAATTGAAAGTTTTGCTGTAACAGTGAAAGACATCGCTCAGATGCTGCAGGGATTCGGGACCGAGGTGGCAGAGACGGAGCTGCCGGATGAGGGAAAAGCCATCGAACATCTCCTCGAGGTTCACACGGAAAAGTACAGAAAACTCAAGGTAAAGTTTCAGTCAAGGTTCATTACCATATATACTATAGGGCTGCTGTCATTTTCTGTTATAAAGACATCCTTTGTATGACAGGACGCCATCAGATCTGTTTCAAAGGAGGGTCGTCATCTTCTCTCCAACCTGGAAACCACTGGGAAGGAGGACGACTCCCAGTGGGATGTGAAGCTGGACTGGGAGACAGTGAAGAGGTTAAAAAAAATCACCTATATTCCTAAATTTAATGAAAACATTAACGTCTAGTGCTAGTAACTAAACGTTTTCCAGTGAATATGATGATTTCTCACACCGTTTGTTGATCTTTTAGGCTTCTTGCTCAGCTCAGAGACATGGAATCAGCCTTCGATGGCTTCTTTGAGAAACATCATCTGAAACTCCATCAGTACCTCCAGCTGCTCAGATATGAGCAAAGCTTTCAAGAGGTAAAACAGCAGCTTTTAGGCACTTCTTAGCATGAATTTGCTGGAGTTTTACACTTTCCATGAGTCAGATTTTATCATTTAGAGCTCTTCAAATGTTCACATTTATAAAAACATGAAAAATAAACAATATAAAAGCTCAAATATGAGTTATGTTTTAATAATTGCTTCCTTTGGTTTCAAATGATAGACATTGTGAAAAAAACAGTAATATTGTTAAAATATGCCGATAAATCATTGCAAACTGAAGGAATACGCAGCTAAAGATTGCACAAAGTCCAAAACAGAGTTGGACTGATATAATGTGGGTATATGTGGTGCGTTTCTTTGGTTTAGATGGACTTATGTTTGGAGCATCTCATGCATCAGGAGAAGGAATTGTCCTTAAATGTGAACACTTTGGCTCAAGCTGAGGAGGCTCTCAAAAAGCTTGACTGTCTGGAGTCTAACTCACAGGTTGGTGTTTTGATTGTTCTTTGCAAAAACATGAAAAGATGGAAAATTCTGTGCAGTCTTTGTTACTTTTTTGTTAGTTTTTGTTTATTTACCATCTTGTGTTTCCTGATTGGATCAATCAGGAAGTGATGTCTCGAGCCCAGATCATCATCCTCCATGGACACCAGCTGTCAGCAGGTCACCACTACGCCATGGCTCTCATCATGCAGCGCTGCAATGAGCTTCGTCATCGCTGTGATTCTCTCTCTGCTGCTTTAAAGACCAAACACTCGGTCCTGATGCAAACACACCAGCTGCTGCTCTGTCTTGGGCAGGTATTCAGCGACATGCAGCTATTAGTCTAAACCTGCAGTATGAAGCGTCTGTGTGAAACCTGTGTATTCTCTCCCTCTGCCTTCAGGCCCAAACATGGTGTGATGATGGCGCGTACATGTTAGCCAATCAGCTTGTAGATAAGTCTCAGTCTAAGGAAGGAGCCCAGGTGGCTTTGAGGGAAATTGAGAAGTTCCTGGAGGTGGCGCCGTCCATGCTGAGCTCAAGTCTCGAGATTTTGTCCATGGAGTACGAGGCGATCATCACGCCTCAGCTACAGGTCACCTCACTGCTACGGCCCAGAAACCAACCTCATGATGAAACAGAAGGTTACAGCAAATGTGTTTATTTTTTGGTTTTCCTCTCTCTTCCTGCTTTTAATGTCTCTGTTAGGCTCAGATTGGGAGGATGTTTGAGAAGCATGCAGCTGTGCAGCAGATGATCCAGAACCGACAAGCTTGTCTAAGGAAGCTGGCTGATAAACATGTGAGACCAGTTCAGCTGGTGACCCCCAGACCTGACAACACACCACGCTCCAAGTCGCCTCTTTTCTCCCCAAAACACAGTATGACACACACACACACACACACACACACACACACACACACACCCTTTATTGGCTGTAACAAGGAGAACGAATCTTGATTTTTAGTATTTTTGCATAGGGTCGTTTCATAAAGCTAATAAAAGCAAGCCCAGTAGTAATATTGGGCCTAAAATATGCACGGCCAAATGGTTCACCATAACATCGGTAGTTAAAATCTTTAAAATATTGATGTTTATTCTAAGGATCTCTGCTTTTGACCTTATCCGCATCATGTAGACTAGAGCATCATTTCTACACATCTCTCTTACTGAAATCCCTCCTCTTTTTAAAGCGACAATGTGTAGTTTTCACCATTAATCTCTGGAAATAACCCATCAAAATGTTGTTGAAAAATATTGGCAGCTTCATAACATCTAACCATAAAAATCAGGTCTAAAAAACATCTAAGTCATCTGGGCGACCCCATATTAGACGCCATGTTTCCTTCAATGAGAACCCGTGAGGACAAAACGAATTTACTGATTTGTAACAAGAGGTTACAAAACTTTCACCATTCATAAACACTGTTGTTTTACACATTTACCTCTTCGCTTGTTGATGAAAGGGAGTCTGATGTCATTTTGCTGGAGGTTGAACGATCTGACAAAGTACTTGTTCTAAAATTGCGCTCCCAGGGATTTTTGACCCTAATGGCCATCCGTTGGTAAGGTCTTACTCGAACACAAAAATACTGCTTGCTTGCAATGATTTAGGTACGTACTGCCCCCTATCGCCAGGAAAAATACACACTGTCACTTTAAGGTCACATGCAACATCTTGTCCAACCTCTTTTATCATGGTACCAGTGTCACTCCTCGTGCATTTTCTTTAGTCACCATGTTAAACCACATCATCTGATTGGGGTTTGCATGAATGGCAGTAGCCACTTTGCCATTTGCAGGCAGCTTTTACAGATGAGCTAACAGACAAAGACAAAGGAATCAGTCAACAGGGAAATACCTGACTGCTTCATTTGTCCTAATATGTGGTGGTTGAACATTCTGTGATTCAAAAGCATTAAAAAACTTTCAAGTGTCACTCTATTAGATGTGTTTTTATCTAGAGTATAATGTTAAAATCATGGAATGTTCTAGTAGAGTGCTTATTTGACTCAAGCTGTCATACACAAATTTGAAACCTGACACATGAACATCAGTAATAGTAACAAAACACATGATGAGGTTTCTACTAAAACTTTTTCAGGTTTGTTCTGATGAAGAGGAGGTAACCTGTTGCTGTTTAGTTGTGAACTCTACATCACAACCAGTTTAAGTTGTGTGTTCTCTCTTAGTTACCTGAGCTGTTACACAGGTCTAGAGCACTTCTATCAAATCTCTTAGACGTATTAATAAAGTCATAAAGAAAAAAAAAAATTTGCTTGAGCTCATAAATGAGTCATCCTCTCAGCACGCCCCCCTCATGTGTTAATAAGCTGCTCTTGATTTCCCAGGTGACGGTATGAAGTTCACGTTTGACATTTCCCTTCCTGGAAAAAAGTCATCACGAAAGAGTCCCAACCCTAGAAAAGTAAGGAAAACCAAATACGTAACTTCTCGTTTGGCCCAGTACTTTGATAGAAGAATGTGTGCTGAACCTCTCTTATGTGTTCAGATTGAGGTGATCCATGACTACCAGGAGAGCCGGAGCTGTGTTTCCTACAGTCTGGATGGAGACGACAGCCCGGACCTCCTGAAGCGGTGAGGAGGGGTGGAGGATGCATCCGTCCACCTGTCTCTGCCCTCTGTGCTGCTCCTGTTGTCGTTTTCTCTGTGATTGTCTTTACTCTGCACTAATATTCACCTCTGTCCGTCTGTTTTTGTGTCACAGTCATGTGATGAGAGAGCTCATAGAGACTGAGAGAATCTACGTGGATGAGCTGCTGTCGGTGCTGCTGGTAGGAGAATTTCATATATCCCTGCATGGTAAAAATGCAGAAATAGTAACAGTTGGGTCACAACTCAAAAGCTTGCTGTTGATTTAACTCTGTTGATACCTTTTGTGTTATTTTAGCATTAAACATGTTGATTGTTACAGGGTTACCGGGCAGAAATGGACAACCCGGTTCTGTCGGGGCTTCTACCTCCAATCCTTCGCAGTAAGAGAGACATTCTCTTTGGAAACATGCCTGAGATCTACAATTTCCACAGCAGGTGTGTTATTTTAATCAGCCACAGCACAAAGAGACCCGTCTGAACACACACAAACACACAAACTCAGTCAGTCAATGCTTTGTTGGCTTTGAGGAACTGTGTTAAATGATGTTTGGAGGTGAAGTAGTGACAGAAAAAACACACTTACTTCTGAAAACACAATATTTTATGTGACTGTTGAATCTTAATAAAAATACTACAAACAGACCAACAAAGAACAGCCTATGGTGGTGAAGTCTGAAGTCAGATCAAATTAAAAATGTTGAGTTTAAATCACAAGTCTGATTATATGTGTAAATTATGACTAATGAAAAACAACAATTTCTTCACACACACACACACACACACACACACACACACACACACACACACACACACACACACACACACACACACACACGCACGCACACACACACCAAAACCAAAGTTTCCTAAACAGTTCCTTTTATATAAGGTTTTGATATTATTTACATTTAAGATACTTCTGTGTTTCAAGCAGAAAATAATTTATTCTGTAAAATCAAACTGCCTCGTGTTTCTTCTAGCACACATGACTTGTTTACTACGTAAATAAAATGGTAGATAGATGAAATACGTTTAAATTGAATCTAAAACCATTCTCTGAATCACTTACTGAACTTTTATAGCTGTTGCTACACCAAACCAAAGGAGGGAAGAAAAGATTATAAATAAAACAAAGACAGAATATGACCTTTAACCTCTTGATTCTATGAGTTTTTGAAACATACTCAAACCTTCAGTTTAAAAGTGACATTTGATCAAATAGAATGTTTTTGGCATGTTTACCGACTGTCTGATTAATTTGATTAATGGGTTCTAATTAATTTTGTGTTTAGTGGCTGTTGACAATTATTTCTACAGAAGCTGATGGAACTGTTGCCTTTCAAAAAATGTATTTAGTAGAAACACAGATTAATCTGATTATAACGTTAAAGGTGTGGTTCACTGAAAAAACATGTAATAATGATTATTTCTGATTATAATGGGTCACTCTGAGTTTTTCATGCAGGCTGAACATTAAAATAGTCTCCTCCACCTATCTCCTGCATTAGCTTCTGATAGAAAATAGACAGTGAAACTCTAGGATTAGAAAATCCTGACAGATCTACGTCACACTGTCACTTGACATTCATGGACTCACCCATCTTGACTCACGACGGGGAAGGCTGTTGTTGGGTTAGCGTCCAGGAAACAGCAGAGAACGTCTCTGCTAGTAGAAGCTAACCGTTAGCATTAGCAACTCCACCACACAGCAGAACTCCTCCAGGCTTGTGTTATTTGTGGAGATAAAACATCAACGTTGCAGAGCAAACGGAGTCAGTGGTAGAGTCGTGTTGCTGTTAGCCAATCAGAGGAGAGATGTCCAAACATCAGGAAATAAGACTCCAAATCCTGGCGTCTGAAGCTCAGCTGTGATTTGGCTCACTTCTAGATCCTCAAACAAGGCATTCGTTCCTACTAGAGACCACTGCAGGTGTATTGATTAAACAAATGTTCCACATCTTTAACAAGTTAACCCTAAAAGTAATTGAGAAGTTTAATAAATATTGACCATTGTGCTTGTATAGAGGGACATTAATGACAGTTATTGTGCTAAGATTAAATAGAAGGTTCTGTATTTATATGTGTTCCCCTGCTCATTCAGGGTTTTCCTTCAGGATCTGGAAGGATGTCTGGAGGCCCCTGAATCCGTCGGAGCGTGTTTTCTTGAGCGGGTGAGATGATCAGAGGTTATATTTTATTGCCTCTTCTAATTTGTATTATTTGTGTTTTTGCATTCACTGATACTTCTGTTTCTCCAGAAGGAAAACTTCCAGATGTATGAGTGGTACTGTCAGAATAAACCGCGATCTGAAGCGCTGTGGAGACAGTTCTCAGACTGTGCCTTTTTTCACGTGAGTTTTCTCATTATTACAGTCTGCTTTTGATCCTTACACTTTTTCAGCATCATGTATAAGGGCTTTAAATCACATGGGCTAAAGAATGAGTATTAGTTCTAAAGGTCTGCGTTTTATCATCACATCTGAGTAAACACCAACTTGTGGTTTGTTGTTTTCTGAATGAAGGAGTGTCAAAAAAAGCTGGAGCACAAGCTGGGCCTGGATTCCTACCTGCTGAAACCAGTCCAGCGTCTCACCAAATACCAGCTGCTGCTCAAGGTTTGAAAGTTTTCTTTTCTTCCACAAGACTGTCCAACTAAATTCAAGCATTAAAATTGGTCTATGTTCCATGTGTTTGTATAGTTTCCTATGTGTGTCTCTGCTTATTTTTGACATCATCTGCATTTATTTCCAGGAGCTGCTAAAATACAGTCCAGATTGTGAGGGCACATCTGAACTGCAGGGGGCGCTGACAGCCATGCTGGACCTGCTCAAATCAGTCAACGACTCAATGCATCAGATATCCATCACAGGATATGAGGTGAAAAATCCCTCAATATTATATGGTTTTAGATAAATGCACTCTAAATATCTGTGCAGTATAAACTGGAGGTGTCATCACATGCAGGGGGACATCTGTACGCTGGGTCGGGTGCTGATGCAGGGCTCCT
This sequence comes from Aphyosemion australe, assembly GCA_006937985.1. Classification (NCBI taxonomy): domain Eukaryota; kingdom Metazoa; phylum Chordata; class Actinopteri; order Cyprinodontiformes; family Nothobranchiidae; genus Aphyosemion; species Aphyosemion australe. The sequence goes on from SSNS01000009.1 coordinate 3,513,081, forward strand.
TCAGTGTGTGGATCAGCCATAAGAAAGGACCCACACGCATGAAGGAGCTGGCTCGCTTTAAGCCGATGCAGAGGCACTTCTTCCTGTTCGAGAAAGCCCTGCTGCTGTGCAAACGTAGGGAAGAGCATGGAGACGGTAACGACAAGACCCCCTCCTACAGCTTCAAGCACTGTCTCAAGGTCAGTCTGGAACGCACCCCTGTCATAAACAGGTGGAATCATTGCTTGGATCATTTTTATTCAGGAGTTTAATTTTGGAGGAAAAAACTGAAACTAATCACAAAACAAAAGTCTTCATCTATTTCAATAACTTAGAGGCTTGTTGAGTTCAACTTTCTGACTTATTATTTGAAACAAATTTTCTTTCTTTGGTCATAAAATACAAACAAATAAGTAACTGCCAGTTTGTTTCCAGTGTATCATCTGCACCCTCATTCATTTTAGCCGATGATGAGCAGAACTTCACATCTGCTGCTCTTGATTTATGATTGAGGATGTAGGAAGGAAGCAGAGGGAGCATGAACAACAGAGCAGAATGTTTTTGGGTTAAGATGGGACTAATGGGTGATGTAACTGTGGTTGCGTTGCTCTTCCTGAAGCGGTGTGTTTGTCTCTTGGCAGATGACTGCAGTGGGGATCACAGAGAACGTCAAGGGAGATGTGAAGAAGTTTGAGATCTGGTACAGTGGCAGGGAGGAGGTTTATGTAGTTCAGGTAAGGTGTTTAAGGACAGCCACTGAATGATATTTAGACTCTCGAATTGTTGACGGAAGTTAAGATTTGCTCATTATTTCAGGAATAATCTATGAAAATCTCTTACAGTAAACTGAATGTGTTTAATTAAATATTACCAAAAATCTGAACTTTAAAGGAACACTTAATGAGTTTCCTACTTCCCCTCCTACTGGTTGAAAACGGAATTACAACTGACATAAACAATCCTGCTGTAGCAAACGCTAACAATGAGCCAACTGATACTAAAATAAACCACAAAGTAAAAAAATATTATTTCTTACAAGTCCAGTAGCAACAAAGCCAAGAATCACTGAAACCAGTTTGAAAGTAATAACTTTAAGTGTTAAAAACTCTCTAGTGTTGCTTTAAAAGCCTATAAAGACAGTGTGTTTTCTGAAAAATAAAGTTGTGTTATCCACACTGAGTTGTGTTGTTTTCCAGGCTCCTACGGTGGAGGTGAAGATGGCCTGGCTCAACGAGCTCAGACGGATTCTAACCAACCAGCAGAAGCTCCTGAGAGGTTTGTGATCAACTTTAGTTATTATTGGCAAACAATGGAAATGTTTCCCTCAACATGAGGGAGCTGTGCATTAATCCTCACTATTGAACCCCTATGATAAAAAGTTTCTCTTTACCTTAAAGTGTCCACGTCCATTAGGAGTGTTTCCTAAAATAGAACAAAAAAATAAATATTCATTTAATTGTCTTGTTTAATCTGTGACACACAAGGGAAGTTAAATAAAAGTCACCAAACTTTATACAAACCAATGTAACTCTTACCTAGACACTAAAATGAGAAACACAGGAAGAGAGGCTTGTTTATCCTACTTTTTATATGACGCTTCCTCTTTCAACCTAAGAAGTGTTGACGCTTTGCAGAAAAAGAAATCTTGTTAATGTTCAGGTTGTTTTGTTCTCTTTATGACGTGTCATTTTTATTTAAATGTATTTAACCAGATGAGTCGATGCAGTAGCAGACAGATCTGCACTGCAGGCAGGCCGGTCAAACACACACTCTGTATTCATGAAGCCCTCTCTGTTACATAAAGGTCTCTGCATCAACGGTACCTACAAACAATCCTGAACATCCTGCGCCTGCGCCCCATAAACAGCCTCAGTGGTTTTACCTTCTAGGTTTTCCCCAAATGTAATCCGTTTTCTGTTCATCAGAGAAGTTTGTAGTTTCTGCACTGATTTAATATTAGTTATATCTGATATTAGTTTTTGTGAAGGTAGTATGACAGCTTCTCATGCAGTTACATCTAGAGACTTGAATCTGAATTTCTCGTTCTTCATGGAATGCCTGGTGCAGGTTCTTTTGATGCATGCTTTGCTTTTCTCTGGGTCCTCAAAAAATCGAGATGCACCAACAATGTGGTTGGTGATTGGAATCGGTCAATATTCAGCTTTATCAGTAATTGACTAATGTGAAAAATCGTATTTATTACGTTTTCCTTAATACGTTCTTACTCTTCTTCCTTGTTAGATGAAGCATATCAGCAAGGCCCAGTGGTCGAACACATGCAGCTTTCTCCATCCCTCACTGAGAGGTCAGTACCTTTATCTGAATGAAACTCATGATTTAGCACTAGCAGCATGATCAGAGTTTACAACAACACAAACCTACAAACACAGACCTTTATCAAACACATGCAGCTGTAGCCGAGATATTTGCCTTATCATGTGAGAATAAAGCTGGAGTGAACATAAACCATTTCATGTTGTCCTGTTACGACGTTGTGTGTGTGTGTCTGAGTGTGTGACGATGGGCACAAGCCCTTCTCTCTTCATGTTCACTGCTGTTTAGTTGCCTATCCCCACTCCTCCGAATCCCCCCCCTGCAGGGGCATGCGGCCGTCCAGAGGGGTTCCCAGGGGCTGTCTGCCGGGGCTGGACTTTGTCTCCCTGTCAGCTGACGTGTTTCTGTGCCTGAGGTCCCGGAGCCCCCGTCCCCGGAGCCCCCGGCAACGGCCCCGGCCGCGCCCCCGCTGCTCCCAGCGCCACTGACCTGCTGTAACGCTCAGTGGTAAACTCAGCCTGGCCCAGCATGAGCACAGGAAACCTTTAGGCTGCTGTGTTTGCATACTGATCGTCAGCTCTACCACCTCCCCCATGCTAATCCTAACCTGCCCTTCTTTTTTGTTTTCTGTGTCACCTCCATAGCGGTTCATAACTGACCCTCTCTCCTCTGCTGCCTCAGTCTCAACTGCTCCTTCATGGCTTTCTAACACAATATATTGAATTCTTTGTTTCTCCATCTCAGACTTGCTGTTTTGCATGAGATGCAAACAGAAGAGTTTAAATTTCATTGCATAAATTTAACGTGGCAGTTATGTTTTAAGATGGGGCTCGCTGTTTGAGATCTGATTAAGCAGCTCTAAAATCAAATCAGCTCCAAAAGCTTTACTGAACATTTGTTATTACTTCACCAAAGAGAGGATCAAATCTCTAACAAATCGAGACCAGATCTTCCCAGTTTTTCACACGTCATCCTAGTGATCATTGTGTCGGTTTTTAACCGTTCATATGCAGATGGCTGCTGTGTGTCTATGCTGTTTGGTGTCTTACTGGTCATGTGAGCGGCATCAGGATGGAGTTGTTCCTGACATGAATCTGGCAGCAGTTTTACTGAATTACACACATGAAGCTGACTTCAGATTGAATTAACGGGGACAGCGTCTATCCTGGGTGTGACTGTGATTTCTCCAATCCTGAAGTGTTTTATTTTTGTTATTTTTCCAGCAAACAGCAGAGGGCGTCAGTGAGCTCAGAGGACACAGAGTCTGGTCGGAGCAGTCCGGAGCCCCAGCCTCACTCCCCCAAACACCAGCCCAACCGTAGGAGTGAGTGATGTCATTTCTGAACCTTCCTTTCACCTAATCAAGTAGATACTTAGTAACAAAATCACAAAAAATATCTTGTAGTTTACACAAATTGTGCTTTCTTTGCATACTTGCAGCAGTGATCTACATCATGATCATAATCTAATTTAGACATTTGACTTCTCACCTTCAGCGGTTCAGGTGTACTTTGACCTGAAGAACCAGGTACATCGAGGACTTTGGGGGAAAAGGGTCCAGCTCTTGAGATTAGCTTTTGATTCGACGTTCTTGTTAATTTCCCAGTAAGTGACAAACGGGTGATTTTAATGTTGGTGTAGTTACTAAGTATCTACATGGTGCTTGTTAAGGTGTGTCGTTCTGGAGAGAAAGTGTCCTTGTGTGTGTGTGTTTTAACAGCAGCATCTGTTTCTCAGGTTGGCCCGGAGCGCATCACTCCGTAGATGTGTGTGAAGGTCTGGAGGAGTGGTCTGGAGGCCAGGATGCCTTCCACCCAGCTGAGACAGAGGAGAAACAAAGCATGAAACTGGTAAAAATAAATAAATGTGTGTGTGTGTTTAGTTATTATTTCTGATTATAATCAGTCACTCTGAGTTTTTCATGCAGATGCTATCTGTTAGCATTAGCAACTCCACCACACAGCAAAACTCCTTCAGGCTTGAGTTATTTGTGGAGATAAAACATCAACGTTGCAAAGTAAGCAGTCAGTGGTAGAGTCGTGTTGCTGTTAGCCAATCAGAGGAGAGATGTCCAAATATCAGGAAATAAGACTCCAAATCCTGAAACATGAGCATCTGAGCTTCCACCCCCCCCCCCCCCCCCCCCCCCCCCCCCCCCTACAACTTACAAGGCATCCATTCCTACTAGATGGTAAATGGCCTGTATTTGTATAGCGCCTTCTTAGGGTTATACAACCCCCCAAGGCGCTTCACAACACAATCAGTCATCCACCCATTCACACACACATTCACACACTGGTGATGATGAGCTAAAATGTAGCCACAGCTGCCCTGGGGCGCACTGACATGACGAGGTCTACCATACACTGGTGCCATCAGTCCCTCCAACCACCACCAGCAGTCAAGGTGGGTTAAGTATCTTGACCCAAGGACACAAAAGCAGCATTCTATGGTGGGAGCCGGGATCAAACCTACAACCTTCCGATTACTAGAGTCCAATGCAAATGTATTGATTAAACGAGTGAACCAAACCTTTACATTTTATGTTAAGACCTGAGTCCATTTTTAAAATCGAATGTTTGTTATTCATTATTTAGTCTTAGAAGTGCTTTCTAAATATTACCTTTGACTCTTTTTTTTCAGTCTACAGGCAGGTACCGGGCTTTGGGTGACTGCTCCCAAAATGGACCAAACAGCATCACCATCAATTGTGGAGACATCATCCAGCTACAGTTTGAAGACAACAGGGGGCGCTGGTGAGTTTTCAGCTGCTTCATGACCTGCAGACTTAGGACCTCTACACCAGGATCGGTGTAATGTAGGTGGTTTCATCGGGTCTGATTTTAATCCTGAACAGCAAAACATTTCTTTACAAAATATAAGAAGAACCGACAAACCTGGTGTTCATTTATCAATAATCTCCTCTTCATCATCCCTCCATTAATCATCCTGGTGGAAAGGCTGGTGAAAAATCAGAGTCGGCAGCAGGAGGGCTTCGTACCGACTCCCAGTCTGCAGATAATTATTGGAAACGGCAGCCAGGAGCACTCCCCGAGACTAGGAGGTAAAGAAAGGTTGTGGACTCCTGCTTTGACTCATCCATTTGAGTTTCTTATTAAAAGCCTGTGTGTTATCGTTGCAGACCCAATGAACCTGAGGGCGAGAAAGCTGAGCTCCCCGTAGAGAGGGAACCTGATATTCACCTGTGGATGATGAACAGAGAAGGAACCGACTGAGTCAGATCTATCTCTGGGATCCTCTCTCCTCCACGGCTCTGCTCTCCAGATGAGTTTTCAAAGACAGAAATTTGGGAGCAGATTTTCTCACCATCTCCTGAAGAAATACATATCGATCCCTGAGATTTGAGCTAGGCTACAGGAGCGATCAGAGGATCCTGTTTGGTCTTTGGTCCAGTTTTCTGAACAGTGGTACCTCCTTTGTGCTTCTGACGCTTCATCTGCATCACCCGTGCAGTCAGCACATGAGATTGCTGCTGCAGCACTCACAAACTCTCCATTCCAGCTAATACTTGAGGACTGATAATTTATTGATTTAACCTGACACATTTTTAAAGCAGACTTTTGTAAATATTTTATCGTTTTTTTTAACATTTAATGAATTTCATCATCCTGTTTTTGTGTATTTGACATTTTCCATTTTCTTCAAGGCAGCACTCGTCTGTACAGCGTTAAAATGCCAAAACGTGCCACGCCTTGTTGCCTTTTTAATCCCTCGTTGCTTTCTAAATCAAATACTCTTCCTGCTTTAAACTGACCTCATCAAAGCCCAATCGGCACTTAGGAAGGCGGAAGTGCTACGGTGACGCAACGTCCACCTGAATGTGTGGCTCGCTCGCTGCTTTCCCTTTTCTCACCGTGTGTTTGCCCTCGTTACTCTTGCTTCTTTTGTTGATTCTTGAATGTGTGATGTGTTCTGGAAGACAGCAAGGGGGGAAGGGAGGACACCCTCCGCACCCACCCCCATCACGGAGGCAGCATTTGGCACATCAATGATGGTGATGTCAGACGCAGAGAAAGATGACGGAGACTGACGGCGGCGTATTCCTCTGAGTAAACGGGACACACGGAGCGTGGAATTCTGTCACATTTCTCAGGATCTTCTAAGACGTGACTGTCAGTCCCAACGCAGACGGGAAGGAAGGAGGGAAAATTACGCTGCATGTACTCAATCATCACAAATGGATTCCTCCTCAGCATTACAGCTCAGTAACTCTGCTTCCCCATTAAAAGGGATCCTACAGCCAACATGAAATATATATCCTCTGCGTCGAACGCTTAATTAAATATTGATTGCAGACTTATGTGATTTCCAGCATCAAATCGACATCCCGGTCGGAGGGCTGCCTTTGATTCGCTGTCCTTGATATGGAAATGAGTCCAAAAAGCAGCAGGGATTGCTACACAACACGCATTTCCTCTGTTGGTAATTCATTTATTTCCCCTGATGTTGTAGTCTCAAACGATCTCCATTTATTTAAGATGCTATGCCTGGTGATTAATAAAACAGCACTTTTCTTTTTCGTTCGATCACCTGATCAAAAAGAATCAAGATGGGTTTTTGTTTGTCATCTCAATCCAAATGCTGCTCTGTTTGCACAGATTTTGCCAGGTTTGGGTAAAACAAAACCAAAATGATGCTTGAAATCATCTGAATCCCGATGAGCCAAGTAGCATAGGGCTTGCTGCTGAACTATTCTTTTTGTAAAATTGCATGAAGACTGAACTGCTCCTAAGCCACTCAGTGGTCTGCACTGTTTTGTAAATAATCTAATAAAATAAATGTATTTATTGCAATAAACGTTTTTAAGGAACTAACATGGTCAACTGTGCATAAAATAGCTTTTCCTTTTTCAGACACTCTGATTTATTTATTTTTTTCAGTTAAAGTGACTTTAAAGGGATAGTTCAGATATATTAAGAGTTTCCATAAGCCAGTTATGAATAATAAATATCTTACCTGTAGCAGATAGCACAGATTCAGATCACATCTGAGGAAATGAGCTAATCTGACTTGGTTCTGTTACAAAGTATTTCTGCATAACCACAATCTCAAAAAGATTAACAGCAGTTCTAGCAAATATGATCTATAAACCCTTAAAGCCATGCTATGCAATATTTTCAAATCATTTTCTTGAGCCAGTATGTGCTAAAATGACCCTTTACAGGGTTACCGAAATGTCATTCAGACCCCCACCGCCCTCTGTGGCCAGAATACTGCATCTGCAACTTCAGAGTAGCGGTCTGGTCCCTGTTGGACTTAGTAAGGTGGAGCTGACATGCCTGGTGCTGCAGTCTGCTTCCAGCATGTTTCCTGCATGTTTTAGATCATGAACACAGCTGATTTGTTTGATTTAGTGATGAACCGCTCCTGTAGACACTAATGAAGGCTGAGGAGACATTTCAGCAGTTAGATTAAGGTGTTAAAACGACGAACGCACAGCGAGGAGATAAGTTTCACTTTTGGTTTCACTAATGGACACTAGAGGGTGCTGCAAGCATGATGTTTTTCTATATTATGCTTATTTACATAGATATTTTGTGGTCATTAGCAACGCGAATGAACTGCAGAGCTAGCTACTGTAAAACGTCTGCCTGGAATTTCAAAAATAATGCTGCTAAAATAACTGTAAAAGGTGAAATTTATGGTAACTTTCCCCATTGTGACTAGCTGTTAGCTATAAGAACCAACCCGTTTCTCCAAAAGGAGTTTGTTCAAAGAGCCATCTGCAGCAGGTAAGTAAATACATTTTAATCTTTACACTGAACCACACTTTAAAATATGTCAGCTAGAGGTAGGTGATGAGCTGATTTTAAATATTGAAGCATGATATTGTGTTGATGTAATAAAAAAGGAGGATATAGTAGGACAGCTTCTGTCAGAAAAACTGAGCATGCTTAAGAACCGTTTCCACCCAGACCGCTTTAGATGTGACGCACTATGAGCCTGATCACTTCCTGAGAGATGATGGTGGTCATTAATGAATAATTTAAGTAATGGGAAAGATGTGTTTGTTCCGTTAACATAATACTGCAATTGTTTTAATTTACTCCACGTTTGTTATGGCTGTGCCAGTACATTAGCATAACTATTAGCATACAACCCTAATTCTGTGTCTAATAATAAGCCGCTGTGTTGTGTTGCCATTAAAGGCACAAAATCTTTAGCTCTTTATGAAGCACATTTAAAACATGTTTTACTTTCTTCTATGGATTTTCTTTTACATTAAGAATGATCTGGTACTAGCATTGATCAATAACTCAGAAAAAGCATGTAAACATGTAAGGGTACTTTCTGCACTGGAAAATAAACGTGATCCAGCTCAATGTGGCCACCACTTACAGGACATTTCAGCTACTATTTTTAGAAAACCCGGTTAGACAAACAGTCACATTACGTAACCTAAAGCCACACTAATGCTCAATGTGAGCCAATAATTTGATTTAGAAACAAGAGAAACAAGCATTTGGATGAGATCATGTTGACGATGAGTTCTGGTCATGTTGCAAAAAAAGAGATAATTTTGTTTGATCAAATTGTTAAATCTGTCTACAGCACATGGACTCACCAGAGGAGAGGAGATGGTCTTCAGACCTTTATAAAAAAGGATAATCTGATAAATATCATTTAAACAAGTTATTTTATAAATTTGAAAAAAATGCTATAATGTGAAAAATGTACCAAGTCTCATTAAAATGTTTTCTGTAAGTCTGTTGAATGCTGAAAGTCCAGAAACAGTCTAAAAAAGTCATGTGACAGCATTCATGTGAACAGACTTTTCTTCATGTTTTTATGCAAAAAAAAAAGTTATTTATTTTTTAACTCGGAAATGAAAGTTGATGAGTCTAATTAAATTAAATTTTAGAGGAATAAAAGTCTTTTAAAAGGGGGGGACAGAAATCAGAACTAAACAGATTTACTGAGAGTGAGTCATTATTATTTGTGTTATTAAGTTTCATCCTGCTTTTAGGGCAACTTCTTAATGGCTGATATTAAGTTAAAAGCCCTTAATGGATCAATGCAGGTCATATTGCCCCAAGTTTTAAAATAAAACTGTAAACATATTAATCACTGTTGGACCACCCAAACCCCAACCCCTCACATAAGTTTGGAAGCAAGGTGTAATTTGATATTTTGACCACAAGGTGGAGCTCTAGAACCTCAGAGCTGGACAGGAGGCTCACCTCAGAGAGGAGAAAGCCTGAGCTAAAACAGCAGCAACAGAGCAAAAGAAAAGTTCTAGAAAAATTAAAGCTAATATATTCTTCAGGAGTTTAGTGTCTGATGGGAAAGTCATTTATTTCATTACCAGAGACACTGATGAGAGCGACAGCCTGGTAGAAAATGGAGAAAATTAACAACAGGAATAACTGATTCCAAATAGCATAATCTATGAACGCTATTTATTTGGCTGTCAAAATTTAGAGTCACAGCGTCCCTCTCATAGGGAGCCAAAACAGGAAGATCAAATGGATGTGCAACACCCACTCTATCATTAAGTATAAAATGATGACTTCAGTCTTTCTTTCATTAAAATTCAAAAAATTAAAAGCCATCTATGACTTGACATTGTCAAAACCATGTAGAATATGATGACGAAGAACCGGTGATCTGAGGCACTCTAAGGATTTATTTATTAAACAAGGAAACGGTACGCGACCGAAACGCGTCTGCGTTTCCTTGTTTAATAAATAAATCCTCAGATCACCGGTTCTTCTTCCTCATATTCTACAATTTATTTGATGCTGAAGAGCACCTGAGAGTGAGACATAAGTTTTTTCAAATATTCCCCACAGATGCACTCACTTCCACCTGTTTTTGATTGTCAAAACCATGTCAAACCATGGGCACCACTACAGAGAGGAAAATAAACCTGACAATCACCAACATAAATATGGAACTTAAACCCATGCTTTCAAAATAGTGCCCCAAGTGGTACAGGTACAGGGAGAAGAGAAGGGGGACTAACACAGACCCCTGAGGCACTCCCCAGAAAAGCTCAGATGAAGACAATGAAAAGTCACCCATCCTCACACAGAAACTCCTCCCCATCAGATAGTACGACTTAACCCACTGAAAAACTGAGCCAGTAATGCCTACCCACTTTTCCAAACGGATAATCAAGATGTTATGGTCCAGCTCCAGCAGATTCTCCAGGTGAACTCCTCTTAACTAGCTTTTATGTTAAACTAAGTTTACATGTCCTTTGGTTGTTTTCATTAAGCCATACAGATACTTCTCCATTTTTTTTTGTCTTTTACTTTTAGAAGTGGGATTCTACTTGTTTCCAGACTTGAGAACAAGCTTGAGGTAGAGTTTTTTTGAATACAAATATTATGTTTGTAATTAAATATCAGTTTTAGTCTCTTAAAGATGCGGTTCACACGTTTAATCAATACAGTTTTTAATTGCAGTGGTCTCTAGTAGGAATGAATGCCTTGTAAGTCGTACTCTGGGGAACAAAGCTCTGGTGCACCAGCAGTGTTGGGTAAGTTACTTTAAATTAGTTACTTAGTTACAATAATAGTTACTTCTTTCAAAAGTAACTCAGTTACTTTAAGTTACTCGTTACTTTCAAAGTAATTAGTTACTAGGGAAAGTAACTTGGTTTTTACTCAGATTTCTCTTATTAATGTGTTGCTTCCCTAACCGAATAGTCAGCAAGGCTGCCAGTCTTCTGGCTTGCTTACATGTTAGCCCTATCCTGCCACAAGTGCACTGGACCACCTAATGACGAACATAAATTGGCATTGTAGTAGTGTGAGTGAAATCAAGCTTACATTGTTTTGCTGGAGTAGCGTCAGTGGCGCTAGTGTCACCGACGTTATCTTTGGGGTCTTTTTCAACTAGCTTGGTAGTTGCGTGCTGTTTCTGAAGATGTTTCATCAGATTAGAATTGCTGGTCTTTGATGTGGATAGAGTTTTCGAACCTCCACAGAGAGTACAATTCACCACAATATTCTTGTCTTTTTCCGACAGAAAGGAAAAATAATGAGCATATTTCCACGAAAGAAATCCCACGCACTGACCGTCTTCGTCTGCCGCCATGGTTCGAGCCGACGTGCGTACGTCACTGCGTCACCTACGCTTTTTACGTCCACCACGGAAACTTTGTTATGTTTACCCTTGTCAATAAAGTTTGTTTAAAAAAAGTCCGCCGCGGAAGCGGCAGTCGGGCAAGCGAAGTAACGAATAACGGCCCTATTTAATTATAAACGCGTTCCTGATTTCGGCAAACTAACTAGTTACCATGCTCGTTACCACAATAATAACGTAGTTACTGTAACGCGTTACTTAATAACGCGTTATTCCCAACACTGTGCACCAGTTTCAGGAACTAGAAGTGAGCCACATCAGAGCTGAGCCTCAGACGACAGGATTTGGACTCTTATTTTCTGATATTTGGACGTCTCTCTTCTGATTGGCTAACAGCAACACAACTCTACCACTGACTCTGTTTGCTCTGCAACGTTGAGGTTTAATCTCCACAAATAACTCAAGCCTGAAGGAGTTCTGCTGCGTGGTGGAGTTGCTAATGCTAATGTTAGCTTCTACTAGCTGAGACGTTCTCTGCTGTTTCCTGGACGCTAAACCAACAACAACCTTCCTCGTTGTGATTCAAGATGGGTGAGTCCATGAGTGTTAAGTGACAGTGTGATGTAGATCTGTCAGGCTTTTCTAATCTTAGAGTTTCACGTCTATTTTCTATCAGAAGCTAATGCAGGAGATAGATGTAGGAGACTATTTTCATGTTCAGCCTGCATGAAAAACAGAGTGACCCATTATAATCAGAAATAATAATTAAAGAAATGATTCTTCAGTGAACCACACCTTTAAATTGCTGACAACAAAAAAGCCTGTGAAGTTTGCACCGTTTAAACCAATTTTACATTCTAATATGTAATTTATGTATCACAATTTTTTCTTTCTGTGTATGATTTTTTTTAATGCATGCATGTGTCTGCTTACTCTCATTTTCTTTTGCAGGTATCAGGGTTCTCCGACATTTTCATTTGGGTCAAAATGCTGCAGGTTGACTCATTTCAGCCCCGGCTCCCTGATAGGTTACATATTGATTTTGAAATCCTATTGCTCACCTTCAAAACACTGCCTCTAAATAGATCTCATTATTGACATGCAACCTCTTACTTATTGATTGATCCATATAGAGCTGTACAATTTAGTCCCACGTTAATGTTTCTGATGCTAACTTTAGGAATAATTTGGACCTTTTCCAATAGAACCTTCATTTTATTAAACGCTGTCATATATTGGTAGGCGGATGGTGGAAAGAAGCCTCAAATGTAGTCTAAAATGAGCAAACAGGTAGTTTAATCCAGGAATCTTTATTTAACAAGACATCCAAACAGAAACCAACTGAAATAAATAAACTCTCTACCAACAATATTTCTTTTATTTTACCAAAGCAGCCACCTTTTGAAACTTAGAGGACTCGTACCTGTTGTCCTCACACCCTCTCCAAATCATCCAGTATGGTCAATCAATACTCGAGACGTCAATGCAGTCAGTGGTCTGTGCTGCTGATTCAGCGTGCCAGCTAAAGATTTACCTCTGGTGTCATTTTCTGTCCTGGGATATAGGATGAAACCTATCAGAGGCTCTGGAATCCCCCCACAGGGAGTCCAAAGTCTTCTCATGTGTTGGCAACTATTGACTGCTGGCATTTTCATTTCACTCAATCGTTTAAAGGCTAAATAATTTATACTGGAGTAATTAACACTGTCTGATCAGTGCAAGAGCTTTTCAATCATCTGTACACAGGATTCACAGCAGAGTTAAATATTAATAACATATTTACTTGCATTGCTTTCAGTGCTTTAAATAACAGTTTCACCACAGCTGTCTGTTGTTGTGGGTATTCCACCTTCAGCCCAGACAAGAAGGGCAAAAAGTATTTGGCAGCCACAGATCATGCAAGTTGTTGCTTTTAAAAAGATGAGAGAGGTCTGTAATTTTCATCATAGGTACACTTCAGCTGTGAGAAAGACAGAATATAAAAAAAATCCAGGAAATCACATTGAATGATTTTCAAAGAATTTGTTTGTATAATTGAGTAGAAAAGTATTTAGCACCTACAGACAAGCTAGAGTTCTGACCCTCACACACCTGTTACTTCTTCTTTAAGAATATTTATTTATTTTATTATTTATTTAACTTATATTTTTTTCCCCAGGAGGATAAACTGCTTGAGATGTGGCATCTCGTTTTCGAGCAGGTCCTCCTACCATACAACAAGTAAAGAATTAGATGGCAAAGTCATTAAAGCATTACAAACTAAGCAAAACAACAACAACAACAAAAAACACTTGCTGTGGCTAACCCCATGTATCTATAGGCATACTTGTAACAACGTATACAAATATAAACTAACTGTAGACCACTGACCCATCATTGTGAATTGTATTCTCGAGTGGGAACCACCACAGCAAGCAAGCACAAAACAAAACCAAACAAAAAACAAAACATAATACATAATGAATTATCATTCATAGTCAAGAAGAAGAGAAAAAAAAATCTCAGGTGTAAGCTCAAAGCCCACACCCTGCTTAAAACCCAGCCACCTAAATCTTAAGTTGATCCACAATGTAACTCAAAGAGAGTGGCTTAATCACAACAACATAAATAGCTAGAAAAATAAAAAGGAACAGACCTTATCACGAAGGTTCACTGTAGAGGAAACAGAAGTCCGCAGCTCTGGAAAAGAGCCAAAAATAAATAATATAGTCGATACCGTTACACACCCAAAGCTCAGCTGGTCCATGCTCGCCCATAGAGCTCCTAGAGGCATCAGAATCCAAAGAGTCCAGGTGCTTTTTGGCCTCTGTGGGGTCAGTAAAAAAGAGTTGATCCACACCAATGATCAGTTTAATATTAGCCGGGTAAAGAAGAAAAGCTTGTAGTCCCATAGTGCGAGCCCGGTTCAATACCGGGAAGCAGCGGCATCTGCGTCGAGCAGTATCATCACTGTAGTCTGCCGCAAATCGAACAGGTTTGCCGGCCACCACCACCTGAGACTTCCTTGCCAGAGCTCCGATCTCTGTCCTCCGCCCGGAGAAAACGGACCACCATGGTCCGGGAAGATATATATCTTTAAGAATTCTATCCTCCACTCATTACCTGTATTAACGGCACCTGTTTGAACTCTTTATCTGTATAAAAGACACCTGTCCACACCTTCAAACAGTCAGGCTCCAACCTCCACCATGATGACCCAGACCAGAGAGCTGTCTAAGGACACCAAGGACAAGATTGTGCAGCTGCACAAGACTAGGATGAGCCAGTCTACAACAGACAAGCAGCTTGGTGAGAAGATATTTACTGTTGGAGCAAATAGCAAATTAGAAAATGGAATAAATATAAGATCACTGACCATCTCCCTCGACCTGGGGCTCTGTGCAAGATCTCACCACAATGATCTTGAGAACAGTGGGGGGGGAAAGGCCCAGAACTACACTGGGGGAATTGGTCAATGACGTGAAGAGTAGGTAACTATTAGTAACTATTAGGTAACTATAGTAGGTAACTATGTAAAGGTAACTATTACGTTATGATGGATTAAAATCTTGCAGGGCTTAAAAAGTCCCTCTGCTTAACGCAGCACAATGTGTCCCTGCAACATACTGTTTGTCCCACTGTAAATGGTTGTCATATTTCTAAATGTAAATATGTTGCTGAGCCCCCTATAGCACACTTTCCACACTTCTCTGAGTAATATCATCATGGATAAGATGACCGTAGAAGCAGGAGAAAATTTAAGTGATAATTCCAGCTCTTAGAACCGAGGAGATGAGTTGTAGGAAGAGTACTCTTGACTTGCCTTTTCTATTTGTGATGAATGGTGTGGATACATGAATGGTGAGAAAAAAAGTATAATGGTCTGTAAATGAGTATTGATTCAACAAGATCTCTCTGACATTTCTGTCTTCTCTTGTTCTTTGGCAGCCCCACACAGTCGAGAAGCCCGCGCCGACTCCAATTAGATTAGTCACTACAGAAGGGGCTCGTGTCAGGACCCAGCAGATAATAAAACTCTGTTGCTTTGCTCTGTATTATTGACTGTTACTGTGCGGTGTCTCCTGGGCTGTGTGGGAGTTCAGGCAACCCAGACATTTTTTTCCATCAGGGAAATGTTGTCATTTGCAAAAGGGCTTATGTTCTGATGTGGTAAAACCATTTTCTTTTTTTGTAAACCCTGTTTGAAGACCGGGTGATTTAGAAAAATCCATGGAGTGATGAATCTGCTATTATGATGATATTCAGTAGTATCTACAGACACAGCAATTTCAATTATGGCTCATTATAAAGCACAGGTTTATCTTTTTTACTAAACGACTATATCAGTGTTGTCTCCATATCTTTGCACAATCTCTATCACTCACCTGGAATGACTCTGCATGTAAACTCATGAGAGTTGATAAAGATGAATCATCCTGTGTGAAATGCAGGACGTTTTATCCAGCTGAGCCAGTCTGCCAACAGGTATTTTTTCCAATTCACAGTTCAGTTTCCTCTCTTTTTATCAAGGGGTAATCTCCAGCTGCCAAGATTGAAGCCAACAAGGAATTGCAGTTCCCCTCTTATCCACTAGGGGCTGGTTTAAAAACAGATCAGAACCCCATTGACTCATTGACCCAGGCTTTTTAGGTCAAGTTTACAGTCATGACACCTCTGAGAGGGGTGCGTATTTTTGTTACTCATCCATTTAGATGGATTAATGGCTTGAAATTATGAATAGTTATATTTGATTGACAGGTAGCAGCTAGCTTTGAGGAAGACCTCAGCCTCGAGTTAAAAGTATTTGGCCATTTAGATTCTGTGAACTTGATCGTTAGTTGTGTCCACTGTGTATTTGTGTTTGGATGTTGGTCATGCAATTATTGGACAACGTTGTGGTATTGATTGCACTGAAGTCTCTGGTCCATTTTTTTGATTAAGAAAATTATATTTCTGTACTTTAATTTACTGGTTGAATAGGGTAAAATGCTGTGCATTTAACATAACACTGCTTGGTCAAAAATGGGTTGAAATATGACGTGTTGGTAGGGCACGTTTAGCCAGAAAAACGTGGTTGAGCGACTCTAACATGAATCACTGCCCTGTTCCGCTGCCTCCACCCTGGTAAGAGATCCGCAAAGCTGCCACTGCAGAAGAGTTTTGGTACCGTCTCCCTGGAGCATCGCTAACCATGGTGGAGGTAGCAAAGCAGGAGCTGCTGGGTGCTCTAGCCACCCTGGTGTGATTGCTGCAGTGCGAGGCTGTGGCTGTGCTGACTGCCTGTGGACTTCTCTGAGGGAGACCACAGAAACACGCATCTTGGTGACTTGATGCGTGTTTTCATTAGAGTCGCTCAACCATGTTTTTCTGGCTAAAAGCTCCTGCAAACCTTCAGTTAGCTCAGCTCATAGCCACATCGGACCAAAGTTTGATGGGTGTTAATCATCTATGCTCACAGCCCCGCTCTCAGCTCCACCTCAATGCCCATTTTTGTTTTGGCTGAGAGTGATGAGACATGTGACACGGCCAACATGGCGGTAATTGGAATCGCTCATTGGGCTTCAGAAACTTACAATGAGGGCTTTACCAGTACTTTTTTACAGTCGTTGATTGTTTATGATATTTTTATTCATTTAGCTCTGATTGGATTGATAAGCTAACAGCTAGTATGAGCCTAGACCAAATGGATTGCTGCTCTATTGTTGTTGTCCGTTCTTAGACACAAACTTCAAGCAGGCTGCTACATCACTGTCTCTGAAACACCTTATACCAATATACCAAAAATAAGTTTATGATGTTTTTTACCGTTAGCAAATTAGAAAAAAGATGTTTTCAAATGTCTAAATATCTCACCAAAGACCCAATTTGCATGTGGAGGAGAGGAGCTAACACAAATATCATGTTTAACAAACAATTCAGATTACTGTAAAATGGGTTGTTTGCCAGGAAATCTTTAAAATTCCTCGAGCTAATCTTTTATAAACTTGTTTTTTTTAAGATCAACTATTTAGGGGAACGTTTTATTAACAGTTCTAGTGTTTTTACAAGAGCGGCATGCCACATGATGCTGTTTTCACACAGAAGGAAAGACCCAGAGATCTCCCTTTGAGCTGTTTTTGGCTACAGAAAGAAGGAAGAACCCCTCCTAACAGGAAGAACCCTCAGGCAGAGCCAGACTCAGGGTGAGCAGCCATCTGCCCTGTTCGGTTCAGGTGTTACAGAGAGTGCAGCGAGAACTGATGAACAAGCAATAAAAAACTACTGGATGCCTTTATTCCCAGTAGCAATAAATGTAACCAACGTATCATCAGAACCAAACCAACCATCTCCAGGCTGAGCAAACATGAATAACATGAACAAATATTTCAAATGCCAAGTCTTGTTTTACTCTATATTTTATACTCATGAATCTGAGTTTTTCTTCAAGACGATGGAGATGTCTGAACATAAAATGAGAAAATTAAAGGCGTAGTAGAATGTTATTTTTTTGTGTTTCTCTTCATTTTCCCAGAAACAGATGGAAAAAAAAAAACAGCAAAAAAGTGAAGTCTATAGTCACAAGTTGCTGAAAGCCTGTCCTCATATTATTTAGTTAAATGGGAATGTCACTATTATTATTATTTATAAAACACTTTATAAACACACCCCACCAACTATCGCACAGCTGTATGAAAACAACAGAGCATCATCTAATTTTTGTTTTATGATCATTTTTAAACTGAGAAGACTTCATTCTGGTATTCCTGGTGTGTAGTTCCAACCATCTCCTGGAGGTCCGTCCTGTCTGAGGCTTGGATGATATTTTTGGATCTTGCTCTGAAAGTTGAATGATGGACAGAAAGTGCTGGCTGCTGGTTTATGATTCAGCGCCTGGAATTGGAGTTCCTGCAAAGAAGTTCTTCCAGCCACCCACTTTATTCTTTTTTTAGGGGGCTTAATGTCATTTTTAGAGGAGAATTAGCTTAGCCAGATGCTGTCATGTCTGTTCTCAAAGTGGAATTGTAATGATGGAGAGTCTCCGTGTAGGTTGGTGTATAAATATCATTTTGAGGGCACCGCCCTTTGGTTAAAGTATCTTGTGTGGTTGAAATGGAAGAAAACTTTTTTTAAGTTCTAAGAGTTTACTGAGTTTCCCATCTTCATCCTCTCCTCTTCCTTTTTCTTGAGTATGTAGGCTGTGAGGCAGAGGAGGACATCCTCCCTGCGCTGTTGCTGCTCTCACTGCTGGAGTTGTTTCCGTTGCAGCTCTTGACTCTCTTCCTGCTGACTGTGTTGGGATCTCAATCCTCTTCTTTTTGCCTTCTCCTAGATCCCTGGGCACAAGGAGTTCATCTTCATTGGCAATGTCAACATTGTCATTTTCAGAGAAGTCAGACAAATCATCACCAGTGCTGTCACATCCATCAGACAGGAGCTGCTGTCTTGCCGTATGCTGGATGATTTCTTCATCAATCTGAAGCTGAACAGCGATGCCTTCAGGTTCACGGACATCCTCATCATTGTCCTCATCAGTGACATCGTATTCACCATCAGCATTACTTCCTGCTCAGCAAGCATTCACCTGAGGAAAACAGTGATGTTGTTCTTCAGCTTATTTTAGAAAATGAATTGAACTGTATTTTATGACTGAGGTTGTTCTATTGCTGCATAATAAACCTCTCTGCAACACATCGATATTAAACTTGGCACCTTATGAAAACATTTAGTTGATTTTTAAAAATTAAAATGATCACTGATATTTATTTATTTATTTTATTTATAAACTTATATTTAATGAGGATAAGTCGCTTGAGATGTAACATCTCGTTGTCAATATGAGATAGATATGTTAGGAAAACAGAAATATTAGAGAACATATGCATGATTCTACAAAAGTCGTTCCTCATTTTACAAAAAGCAATAATTTTACAGTGAAATAATCACAACACAGGCTAATGTCTCAGTCCTGCTGGAGGGAAGGCTACATTGAAACAGATTTCCTTCTCAGTCAGCTGTGTGTGTGTGTGTGTGTGTGTGTGGGGGGGTTGTCATGCTTTCTCGTTTTAAAAACATGGAGGTGGGACATAGTCAACACCTGTGCCCCTCAATTGCGCGTTCTCATCCAGTGGTGCAAGTGCGTAGGGTAGGGTGTCCCAACTCTCAAGTGTGGATCTTGGCCCCGCCCCCTTTTGCACCTTTGATCCGCACTTCCCGGAAGTCCCCAGGACATTAGCCACAATCCATTGCTGCATGGGAATTTTGATTAGACAGAGAAATAGTTATCTTTCTAAAAATATGTTTTCAAGTATAATTACTGAAATATTGAATATTTTATTATTGTGTACATATATGATTACAATTACATGTCTCTCTGTTGGAACAATGCATTACATCTTTTAACTTTGGTTCTTTTTAAAACACAGTGTTTTAAAAAGAACCAAAGTTAAAAGATTAAAATACACAGAATGAACGTACCGAAGATGATGCATTACATGTCTGTTGAAAAGTATTGTTAACTGATAACGGTGCTGATGTGTATTTTTGGACACAATAAGCCAGTAATTTAATCATTTATCATTTCAAGCAGCAGATTAGCATAAACAGTGACTGGCAACCCCATTTGGAAGTCACTGAGAAATGACGCGTTGGCACGAGTCAATGACCACGGTACTCCTAGTCATTAGGCCGTTGATCTCCACACCTAGGAGACATTTTCTTTTATGCATGTTTATTCTTTTGGGACAATAAAGCTGTCAATTTGTAAAATAAATAAATAATAATAATAATATAAGAAAATTGCTTTTTTACTCAAACGTCCCTGTATTTATTTATTTTTATTATCATTTAGTTTAGTAGTTATTTATTTATTTATTCAGATGGATTTAGTAAATAATACAATAACTTATTTGGACTCAAATTTGCTGTACCACTTGGTTAACATGCTGGTGAAAGGGTTAATGTTTGGTGAATTGGCTGAATTGTTAGTGAGACATGAAGATGAGAAAGCAAAAAAGAAAAAAATCAAAACAAAACCGAACGACATTTGTTGACTTGGTGATGTTCACTTTTCCTAACAGCGCTCCTGAAAGAGATCAATAGTGATAAAATGTTTCTCCTGGAGCTGTGAGTTGTGATGCAGCCAGGATGACAAACGTTGGTGGCTAAAGGATGTTCAGCCGCTGTTAATGAAACTGAAACTCTCATCAAGCCTGATAATAAAACAACTCAAAGCTCACCACTTTGTGGAATGAACACGTTTGCAGAAAGAAAAACTACATGGGTCAGACAAATGGGGTTCAAATGGCAAAGCAAAAATATGCATGTGGTGCTAATCACTCATCTTCTTGTGCAACAGAGACCTGATATGGGCCAGCTGCTGTGGACATAGCTCATCTGTCTAGTAGCTGAAATATACCAAGGATCTCTGACATAAGGAATATAAAAATCCAGTCTGGGAGGCAGCTGTGTCAATTATCTGGCACGTCATAAAGAAAAATGTGACAGAAATACGACATCATGGCTTCAATTTTGACCCTGACATCTATAGATTTGAAATAACTTGCTGACCCTGATCTGACCTTTGGGGCCGATTCAAGTTATCTGAGACTTGATAATAAATGAAACGGGTTTATGGTCTTATTGAAAAATTATGAACTCCATCATTTTTATCACGGGATTTGGATACCTTCATACAAATGAACAAAGACTAATCAGTTCTTTCTCACTAACTATGCTGCCATAACATTCATCAGATCTACATAAGGTAATTAGATTACACTTGCTTTGTTTAATATCAGTTACCTTTGCTCTTTGTTACATCATAAGTTACATTAATGACTTCACAGGTGCTTAAGTAAACCTGATTATAATCTTTATTTGTTCAATTAAATTCTCTGTTTAATCAAAACTAATTTATGTAAAATTATATACATTATATCATTTTATATATTTATAAATATGAATCACTCATTTGGCATAAATACCACCTGACTTTTTATAACTCTGGACATTTTTTCACATGAGTAAAAACTCTGTGATGAATTGAATCTGTCTTCCAGCAGTCTCTGACCTCACTGATTTAGGTTTCTGATTATTTCATCAGCTTCACCCAGAGCTAACATATAGAGTCGATAACTAACCCAGCAGCACAACATTTAATAATCGTCATTCAGTCTCACCTTTAGATTTATCCCTGCTCTGGGCTTCTCCACAAATTCACTTAATCACAGACGCTTTTAGCCCTCATGAGCAGCACATCAAACATCTTCTCAAATGTTGCTCCAGTGACTTTATATCATTGTAGACGACCGTATAATGAAGCCATTACTGAAATACTATTAACACTAAAATAATGTTTTACTTTCATAATCTAATCCTTGCATACTTTATTTAACTGGTACTATTATTTTGTTGTATATTTTGTTTGGTTTTTGTACAAAACTTAATGTTTTGACTCAGCATTATAACAAATAACATCTGCAAATATAATTGATAATGTTTTGATGTTAGTATTTATTATTTTACACATCTGAGATGTGTTCATATGACATCTCCATCTCCATTTATTATAAATAGGTCACTCAGTCCTTTATTTTCAGCCCTCGACTAAATGTTGGGAGAAGAGCACCCGCAGACAGAATCCCTTCACTAAATGTCAGGGTGAAGCCTTGAGTGATTTATTCTAGAATACCAACTCTCTATCATCTTATTATCTTGGCTAACCAACAGAAATAACAATGAATCCACCCAAAAGCACACAAATGACAAGCCTCCCACGCTGTGACAGCCTGTAACAAAACAATTTCCACTGCAGCATCGAGTCCTGAAGGATGAGCTGATAATAGTGTTTGCATATGAAATTTGTGTTTTTAGCTGCTGAGAAGAACAACAACTCTGCCTCGCATAAATATCACAGACCTTTAAAAAATGATTTTTAAAACATTAACCGTGATTGAGGAGAGGTCATTTCCAGATGTATGGTGTCTCATGAATTTTAGATGAAGAGTAATGTCTTGTATCATACATCTCTGTGAATGGTTGGTGCAGTAGAAACTGTATTACTTAGTAAAATTAGATTTTTATTGGATCCCAGACAGATCACATCATCATACTGACAGTGTCAATATGATAGATTCACTGAAAATAAATTTCTTCAGTCTTGTTTCAGTTTATACTGGCAAAACAAATTCAAAACAGATGTTGAAATTTGTTCTAATATGATAAATATGAAATTACAAGGTCCAATAGAAAATGTTGCCATACAAGTGCATAAAATGTATTTATACTGGATTTTTCACAGATATAAAATTTACCAAGAGACTCACTAAAAAGAACATTAAAATAAAAAAAGATTTAAAAGACGAGAAGGAAAATTTAAATAATGAAAAATAATCAGGAATCAGAAAGCCATCAGAAGCTTTAGAAAGGAGTCAAGACTGTCAGTTTATATGGTCTCTGTAGAATTAGAATATAATACAATAAAATATAATATGATATGATACAATACCAGACATTAAGATACAATACAATACGATATGATACCATAGAATAGAATAGAATAGACTTTATTGATCCCACAGTGGAGAAATTCACTTGTATAGAATACCAGACACTACGACACAATATGATATTATACAATAGAATACCAGACATTATGATACGATATGATAAATGACCCGCACTTGTACTTGTATAGCACTTTTCAGAGTCAGAAGCCTCCATATACATAATACAATAGAATAGAAGACCAGACATTAAGATACGATGCAATGCGTTGCGATACGATATGATACAATACGATGTAATGCAATAGAATACCAGACATTACGATACGATAGGATGTAAAGCGATACGATACAATATCAGAAAAATAAGACACATTATGAGACAATATAATATGATACCATATAAAACTATATCATTTTACACAATGCTACCTGATGTAATGTGAAATTATACAGTGTAACTATATGATACAATTCAATATGATACAATACAATATGATACGACATAATGTGATACAATATGTCACAATTTATGATACATTACGAAATATCCCAATGCAATATGATATGATAAAAGCCAACAGGATATGATACAACACTATATGATATGATGCAATACAGTATGATAAATTAGTATAATGACAAAAATGCAATATATGATGAAGTGTGGTTTGATGGGATTTGGCGTGATGCATCAATGCCGTTTATACGGCATAATTTGATGTGATATGGTTTGTATTAGAATAGGCCTATATGTGACATGATAAAGATAGGCTACCATATTGTTTCATTTAGCAAAAAATAAT
Source organism: Aphyosemion australe (assembly GCA_006937985.1). Lineage (NCBI taxonomy): Eukaryota > Metazoa > Chordata > Actinopteri > Cyprinodontiformes > Nothobranchiidae > Aphyosemion > Aphyosemion australe. The sequence goes on from SSNS01000009.1 coordinate 3,536,656, forward strand.
TCATGGACTCAGTATTACACCACAATTCCCACCCAAACTGATTCTTCTGCCATTATTTACAGATCACCTGTTTTTATTAGTGTGGTGTTATAGAAAACTGCAATATGATGCATAAAGAACAGAAAGTCAATTTACTTATAGTAGTAAAAATTGAGAGAAAACGTAAAAAAATGAATTATTTAACTTTAATTCATAGTCATTGTTACATTTAATAATTTATAAAGTTCTGCCTGCCTGACAACATTACAATGCTGCTGACTCATTACTGAGCTAAAAATAAGCCTCTCAGGCAGTATTAAACCCACTATTACCTAAGCTAAACCTTTGTAGTTTTCTTACTTTAATAGTAATTTTGAATACATTTCTTTATTTCATGGATCAGTTGAATATGCTTTGCAACATAAACGAAAAGTGTCGTCGTGTTTTCTGGCTGAAACGTCACAATCAGCAGCCAGAAAGAGGTGATTCAGGTTATTTTGTGACATGGGTGGACACAGCTGTGAACTGACATCAGTGATGACAGTGTGTGAGTCAGGAGTTTGTTTGCACGGAACCAAACATGCTCCGGGGCTTTGCTTTCAACAGGCTGGGGCTAAACGCAGAGCTGCACTGTGTTCCCAAGCTGGAAAGGTCACAGGGGGTCACAGGCCATGGCCACATGGGGAACACAGCCCAATGACATTTACACCCTCTGTAACCTTTGCCCCTTACACAGTATCTCAGTCAACAGACATGCTCATGTTCAGCTGGTGAGCGTTTGATCATCCGAAAGGTTCACTTAAAAATAAAAAATGCTAATCAGTGCACTTCAGTCTGATGTGATATGAACACAGAGAGGTTTCTGAGTTAACTTCAGTTGAATTCAGCTTAATAAATGAAACTTAGACTCCAATAATTCACCAACAGAAGCCGTGTAAATGGATCCCAGTATACCCGAAACATCTCGGGAAGATTTGAGCATGTGAAGAAAGTTTGAAGGGGGTCCAGTTACTTCTAAAAATAACCACCTTGTAAACCCCAACCCACAGGTCCTTTTCTGAGTGTCACAGACCTGCTCGGACCTTGAACTCTGACACAAAACCTCCAGAAATCCAACTGGAATTGGACAAGAATTTAGAATATAAGCTGCTAAAAGTAACACCTGTAAATGTTATTGTGTCTTGAAAACTTCAAAACAATCTGGATTTTGGATTGTAAGCGTGGCTTTGACTCTTAGAAATGAAGCATGAGGAGAAGCTTTTAGGCTCCCACATGATTTAAAGGTAAGGACATTTACATTATATAACCATCAAAGTCAAAAGAAGTTCAGTTATTTAACAATAAAATAAAATAAAACTTTATTAGTCAATTATTTCAGTCATTTGTAGGTATTTAAAGGAACATCAATTATTAGTAGTGCTTAAAACTATAGTGACATTTCACAAATAGTACATTAATATGAATAAAGACACATCTTTTTAGTGTTTTCATGAAACTGGTGCGTTTATAATAGAAGCAGAGTCTGATAGTGCGTGAGGGGACTGCGTAGCCTGGATGTGAATGGGCTTAAACGCGTTCTGAGCAGGAGCAACAGTCAGACGGCGCGCGCCATGCAGCACGAGCCCCTGCTGTAATTCTCCACCGCATTACAAATAACGGCTGCATCATGTGTGGACGGGGCTGCTGGTTCGCACCACTCCAGCACCACCAGTGAGCTCAGAAAACCGGAGTCCACCGTGAGGAGGAGGAGCGCGCTGACTCCGTGGATCCTGTTGATTCTCCGCCTGCTGCTGTTTTGGAGCAAATCTCGTCAAGAACCCGCGCTGGATGGCTTTTCCTCCGCTGGACAGCCTGCTTCACTGTTTTGGTTTCTTTCTCTCTTTTTTGATTGAATAGCTGCGGGGGGAAACACAGCGCTCCATTTGACTGCCTTTTGTCCCCCCACCCTTCCCTGCTTTGGTCCTTTTGTTAGAGTAGGTCGTGATTTTTGAACATAACGGGATTCATGGTGGGAGCGTCTCCTTTCATCAATGTGCATTGATGTAGCAGGAAACGTGGAGGAGATAAGGTGGGTTGTTTGTGGCATCATGTGTTTAGTAGTGTTCATTAATAGAAGACCCCCCTCTGTTCTCTTCTGTCCGGGTAAACTCTCATCTTATTTCCTATTTAAATAAATGTAATATTAATATCCTAATGTTCTTCTCACAGAAACCTTATCTCAGCACCCAGAACCGTTTGTAAGGATTTCACTGAGGACAGGCTGCAAAAAAGGGGATTTCGATTTTTACCTAAACCGGGGATTACGCATCCAAACTGGGATCTATGAGCGGAAAAGTGGCGAAGCCTAAAGAAGACAAGGATGCTTCCAAGGGTAAGAGGAGAGTCTTTTTTTGCACCGAGTATTTTTTAGTTTGCTCTTTTTCTTTCTTTTCACCCCTTTAACCACAGGTTTTTAACGCGACCCCATCCATTCCCTGCATGGTGCTCAGCTCTGAGCAGCCACTGGATGGTGAACCATTCCCAGCACGATGCATCATCTGTTACACTGGTGTCTGAGAGCAATGCATGTGCTGCTGTAGGCCCACGATGCTGCACAACGTGCTGCTTGCAGATCACACGCTTTACTTTAGTGATCGCAATAAAACACGCCTAAATTAGACACGCGAGCATCATGCCTGCCTACAGCTCACTGAGTGCTGATTTTGGCGTTTATCACATAGACATTGCGTCCTTTTGTGTCACGGGCATCCTGTTGAATGAGGTTCCTTTGTGTTTATCTCTCGCACATCTGTGCAACCGCAAAGATCCATTTCGGTCTCAAACCCGAGTGTGTGACCTGTGAGGTACCAACGAGGTCTCGTGCCGGAGACAAAACGCACTGCTTCTACATTACCATGGAGACAAAGGAGACAAGGTTGCCAAAGAAACGTGGAGGGACTAACCACTGAACCCGTCTCATCAGGAAATGCGCACTACTGGTCTTTGTGCTCGGCTTTACGCATCCTACAGATATTATAGCACGTTGTTTGGTTGATTTATTTAAACTGAATCAGGGGCCAGTGTAAACACGTTATTCCAGTGCATAATATCATAAAAAGCATTAGCGATGGCAGCATGCCCATTAAACCCTTCCTGTTTATTTATAGTGAGGAACAATAGAATCCTCCTGCTGTCTGTTTAAGGTCCTCACAACTGATCAATAGCACTAATTGGCAGCAATGGGATGAGGTCATTTGTTGATGCTACTGTGAATGTTGGATACATTATTGGCAAAGGAAGATATCATTCAGTGTTTTTCCGTTTCATAACATGTAAGTCATTATTTATTATTCTATAGGGATATCTTTAGAAGTTATAGTTATTTTTGTAGTTTTGTTCAGCCTCCTGTATAAAAATGAACTTGATTAATTTATTTAAGGTATTATGACATAACTGTTAAAACAAAAGAAACACATTCTAGGGAAACATTGTAATAAACTGTCTTTGTGTTAAATATTCTTATAGTAGCTATTATAGCAAAACTTTATTTAAAAAATCACGCAAAGCACTTGTTTAGCATTTTTAATTTCTATTTAGGATTAGGACCTCATAAAAATAAAAGAAACAAGCATCGTTTTTGAGTCACCATAGTTCAAATATTAAATTTAATTTTGATTTATAAAGTTAAATATAAAAAACAAAAAAAACCAAACATATATACCAAACACTAAATATATATCAAATAAAGTGCTGGAAGCCATTATTGTTTTATAAGAACAGAGAAGGTTAAAGGTTGAATATGGAACATGAACACCAAGGCGACATCTAGTGTGTGGAGGTTGTAGTTGCAACAACAGCTTACCTAGCCATGAGAAAATTCGTAATTTCCGCATGCGTTTTGATGCTGAGAAAATATTTTATTTGGGTCCATCTGTTGTAGGTTTCACCTAAACTCACTCTGGTTTTAGATCTTTTATGGTCGCTCCTCTTCTGAGAAGGATAACGACATCTTCTGGGCTCAGAAGCAGCTGCTTGACTTGCAGAGTCCGCCATTTTCCACAGTGCCAGCCTCGCTGTACTGAGCGGACTGTTTACCATATTTGGCAACCTGCAATGGTGCCCTCTATTGGCTGGTAGATGTAAACATAAACCCAGTGTCCTGCCATCAAAATAAATATTTGATTATTTTTTAATTAAAATATAGCTATACCTTCATTCTGCACACCTCTAAACGCCCCATGGAGGTATTATTTTTTAAAAATATATAGCTTTTTAATAAATTATTCCATATTCAACCTTTAATTTAAAAATAAAAAAAATCATGGTATAAAAAGGCAGCTTCTACTCTTATTTTGTATTTGAGGCCAGTACCTCTCTAGGAATAGGTAAAACATTCTCACTTTTTTCAACAAAACTTATTTATTTATTGTTTTTTATTCTTGTACAACTAAAAGCCAAACACCGACTTGGCTCTGCTGCTTTCTGATTGTGTAAAATACTCTTCTCTGCATCATTGACTGGGTCACAAGTCCCAGCTGCCCTCCATCAAGGACTTGAATGGCCCACAAGCAGGATGTTGTATAGAGAAAACCGCTTCTGAGCCTGCCAACGCTGGCAACCACCTGTCCCACAAATTATTTCAGGGAAACAGTCCATTAGCGCAAGAACCACCTGCCATCTCCTTGGCATTTTTTTCCCTTTCTGCAAGCAGAAGCTTCTGACAGACCTGGTTTTTCAGAGCAGAAAAAAACAGCCCATGACACAGTTTTAACTCACTAGCCAGCTAAATGTAAACAGAAATAAATCTCAACGTTGTCATTTGAATAAAACATTCTCGTTTTTGTTAACCTTCATGTAGTTTTCTCATTAAACTGATCCACTAAAATTCTAATCAGCTATTAAATAAAGGAAGCTAAAATGAACCAAAATTACCTAAATATCTATATTTTATGTGTTCAGGAGTTAATAAAGAAGCACACGCATCTCAATATACAAAGAGTACTACAGAAAACTCTGATGTACCAAAAATAATACTGTCATCATGTGTTTCTAGTAGTTTTATTAGAAGCAGACAGAGAAAACCATAGCAGGGTTGAAGGAGGTGGTGTGAATCTGAGCTGCAGCCTCAACACCAGTGAATCATGTTGTGTTAGTCCCCCTCAGTCCTTGTGAAGCTAACTTGTGCAGACACACTAATGTGTCAGAGTGCACATGATGTGCCTGAGCTCAGCTTTAGGTCTTACCATGCTGATAGATAGCTCGTGTGCATCAACTCTGCAGACTTTTTCACCTCATGGCAGCATTCAGGTTGGTCTAACATACAGAGCCACTTTTACATCAGCATCTTTCTTTTACCATTTTGCTAAGTTCTTGTTGACCACATCTCTGTGAGCACATTACTTTGCACTTCTGTCAGTCTTCTCATCTCCACGCAGCCCTTTGAAATGCTTGCTCCCCCGGGCTGCAAGTGTCAGCCGGTGGAGCTACGACCATCTCAATCTGCAGATATGAGCAAAGCAGAAGGCATAAGTCTTGCATATTTGCTGGCAGATTAATTCAGCGCCGGACCGGCCATAGAATCGATGGACGCCCTGAGAGGAGTTTGGAGGTGCTTCGTTAATCACAGTGCAGTCAGCTCTGTCCTCCACAACACTGACACCTGCGCTAATCTCATCAGCAAGGCAGCACAGGGTCATTAATGTCTACTGTTGTGGTCAGAGGAGGATGAGGTGCTGATAATTAAGGCAGGATGTAGTAGTTTAAAGATTAAGACTCATTATTAGACGGACAGTCAGTAAGTGGGCCAGTTTTGTGAAACTGTAAAGTTTCTGCAGGCATGCATGTGCTAGCATCCCACAGGTTAAGTGAGTGTGAGCTCAGCTGGTTAAAGGGAGCCTTTCATGTAGGGTTCCTCACGTACTAATCCTGTGGTTTGGAAAATCACCCTTGAATGCAGCAGGCTTGCTAAATCTTCGAGCGTTTGGCAGACTCTACTTAAAATCACTTTTCTTCCGAGATATTCATCCAGAACTGCACACGAGAACAGAAATGTGATTTACAGTCAGCAATCGCCACTATGAGACACATTTACAAATCAAATATATATTCCCACAGATAATAATTTGCTTGATTTAAACTACATGAGCTGTTAGAGCTGTATTTGTGATGTCAGAATTTCCTTCTTGTCAGATGGGTTTCTAGTTCTGACACAGATCTGACGATTCTGCCTGAAGGAAAATGTTACTGAGTGGCATCAGTGATCCGCCTCTCTCCATCTCCTCACTTATGAGCTGATTGCTGTTTGAGACAGATAAGCTAAAGTTTCTTCAGTTCTTCTGTCAACTTCAGCTTCTGAGTAACCTTTGAGATTTCAGCAATAACTTCTGGTTTCTGATCTTTCAGAGAATCTGCTTGTGACGATAAACTGGTGTTTTGATTGTTAGGTTGATTATAGTTTATATTGTTTGGTGACTGAATGACCTGTATCTCCAACATGTCCCGATAAAACACAGCAGGTTTAATCCAGCAATGGCAATTTCTCAAATTAGAAATGATAAAAAAAAGTGTTTTGTCCATAAAAGCTCTGATACATTAGTCAGCTTGTCACTAATCCACAGATCTGTGTGTTTTCTGAAGTGAACGGCTTTGTGAGGGATCCCTCTTGGTTTGTATTTTAACACATTATCTCTAGTCATTCATCTGCCACAGAGCAAATAAAAATTTATAAACAGTGGAGTCCAATCCTGGTCCTTGGGGGACACCATCCTGTGTTTCTGCTTCAATACGCCTGATTTAAATCAATGTGTAATTAATGGTCATCTTCAGAAGTTAAGGGCATGCTGAAGAAGTAATATGAACACAAAATCAGGTGTAGGAAACAAGTTCAACATACATGATGGTGGCCTTTGAGGCCCAGGACAATATAGGTAAATATATCATTAATACTTTGTTTTCTTTCTGATCCCTTTGCTCCATGTTTCTGTGTAAATCTAAGTAATTTTTACATAAATCATCCTTATTTCTGTCAGTGTCACGGGTCCGGTCTAGGGTGCAGACCCACATCAGAGAAAACACCCTGAATAAACAGGAGAAATGATGGGACAAGACGCAGTTACAGCAGCTTTGGTTCGATGCAGCCTTGCTTCATATCTTTAATTACAGAAATTATATTCAAAACACATTTTCATTTACACTTCTTTTCAGTTTGTATTTTATACCAAAATAATCATGTTTTCACAGCCTTTTACTCTGTCAATAATTACTACGTCATCTAATCCATGACATCATCATCATCTACTCTAAAGCTTGTCTTTAACACATTTATGGGGTTGGGTCATCGGGGCAGCAGCCTAAGCATAGAGGCCCAGACTTCCCTCTCCCCAGCCACTTGGGCCAGCTACTACGGGGAATCCCAAGGCGTTCCCTGACCAGCTGAGAAACATAATCCCTTCAGCGTGTCCTGGGTTATCCTTTAGGTCTCCTCCTGGTATGTGTCCAGAAAACCTCACCAGGGAGCTGGCGTCCAGGAGGCATCCTAACCAGATGCTCGAGCTCAACTGGCTCCTCATGATGTGGAGGAGCAGCAGATCTACTCCAAGGCCCTTCTGGAGGACTGAACTTCTCACCGTATCTCTAAGGGAGAGCCCAGACACCCTATGGAGAAAACTCATTTCGGCCGCTTGTATCCGCGATCTTGTTCTTTTGGTCACTACCCAAAGCTCGTGACCATAGGTGAGGGTAGAACCGTAGATTGACCGATAAATCAAGAACTTCGCCTTTCGGCTCAGCTTTCTCTTCACCACAACAGACTGGTACAACGCCCGCATCACTGCAGACGCAGAGCCAATATTGATCTCGTGCTTCATCTTTCCCCTCACTCGTAAAAAAGTCCCCGAGATACTTTAACTTCTCTGCTTATAACAGGACCTTGTCCCTGTCCTGGAGAAGACATTCTATCCTATTCTGAGTCAAGACCATGGTCTCAGATTTAGAGGAGCTGATTCTAGTTAGTGGACTGCTTTCCCCTCCTGAGGCACCGGATGGTGGATCAGAATCTCCTCTAAGCCGTATGAAAGTCTTGCTCCACCAGCGAGGTTGGGGATTGCTGCCATAGCTGCCCCGACAACCCTGAGGCTGCAGCTCCAGTCAACTGCCTCGACAAAAGAGGCATGGAACACGCTTGAACTCATTTTCCTCCGCCTCTTTTGGAATGCTTTGGAAGTTTGATGTTTACGCCTTGCCTGCTGCAAAGCAAATTTATCTTGGGTATAAATAAAGTTTTGATTTATTTGATCTGATTGATTTCGTTACTAAAAGTTGTGATTACATACAATATTTTTGGAAAGAGCACTTGAGCCATTTCTCCGCCTTATCAAAATTCCCATGCAGCAACGGATTATGGACATTGGTGCGGACTTCAGCGAAGTGCGGATAAGGGTGCAAAAGGGGCGGAGCCATGGTCCACACTTGATAATTGGGACACTCTACACACTCGCACCACTGGACGGGAACACGCAATCGAGGGGCGCTAAGGTAGTAGTGCGAGTATTGGAACTGGGCCCATGTGAAACACAGCACAACAGGAAGTAAACTATTTACAACACCACAGAAATTTCACAATACAACAGTTTTTAGGAATCATGATACTCCTCATGGTAAACATTGTGCCTTGTCTCACTGGGCTGTGACTGGTGACATATTGTAGACAGAAATTCCAAGAAGAGATTTCCAAAATGTCTGAAAACATTTTGAAAGAGTTAGCAGTCGCTTAAGGCCTCATTCAAAGTGAAATTCAGCATATCGTCCCATATTTATGATTATCTAACAGTGATACACTGGCTTTAGCTTCATCATGTTTGATTGAAGCTCAGCTTTTTGTATTACTAGGAACAAACACGTGTCCAGATTTGAGCACCGCGGTTTGCTCAAATCTTTGGTCCGCTGCGGGTGATCGAGGCAGATTATCATGATCTAATATCCACACTAGAATTAAATCATTTATATATTTGTGTGGCTCAGGATTCTAAATATAGTGGGATTATCTGCTACCTGTGGTTTACTTGCAGACTGACACTCACTGCTTCTGTGGTTGATCTCATCCAGATATAATCCCCCTTAATTGGGGCGATGTGTGTCAAACAAGCAGATAAAAGTAAATTAAGTCCCTTCACACGCACGGCCAGTGGGGTGGCCACTTTTATTCCCTGTTCGGTAACTGTAGAAGGTACGCTGAGGTTAGAAGTGCACATGCTGGTTCAGAGCTTTAATAAGGTGGAAACTAGCCAGCGTGACAGTTTTCCCAATGACCCGTTATCTGCTAAATTAGACAACGATGACATCAGCACAAAATGGGCCTTAAACGTTTCTTTATCAGGTTTCTACTACTGCTTTGAAGAGCTTTATCTTTAGTCCTCTTTTAGACTCAGTAAGGAGACAAATGGCATTTAGAATCTCACCATATAATACTTTACCAGGTGTGCAACTGTCCAACAGTGAGTGTGAAAAGTGTAAATGGGGTCAGAGCAGATCAGAAGCTGTTAACCTGATGCAGCTCATTTGTTCTAATACTGTTCCAAACCAACAAAAATGACCAAAACAGGCCATGTGTGACAATGTGGAGTGCTGTTAGAGGTGTCAAGAGCAAAAAGAGGACACAGAGGCAATAACGGTAACTCAAGGTCACAGTGGAGTCCTTATGTTGTCATCCTCATCATCAAAGAGCGCACAGATACAGTTTATCAGGGCCGGGACCGTCTCACATAAAGTTACCATAAATCAGACTGAAGCGTGAACATTTTTTAAATTAGTTTTTAAACAGTTTATTTTCTTTAAGCTGAATGGTGGCATAGTTGGTAGGAAGGTTGCCTAACAGCAAGAGGGTTGCAGGTTAGAATCCCAACTGTAGCCTTTGTGTGCAGAGTTAACATGTTCTCCACATGCACGGGTGGGTTTTACTCCTCCCACAGGCCAATAACATACACGTTTAGATTAATTGATAGCTCTAAAATGTCAGTAGATGTGAGTGTGTGAAGGGTTGTTTGTCCCTGTGATGGAATGGTGACCTGTCCAGGGTGCCTCCCACCTCTCGTCCAGTGTCTGTTAGAGAAAGGCTCCCCTCAATCTTACTGAGGATAAAGAAGGATAAAAAAGTTAGTGAGTGATTCTAATTTTTGAATCTTGCACTGAAAAGTTTCTTAAAGACACATTCCGCAACTTTTACACCTTAAAATAATGTTTTTTGTAAAGTTTTGGCGGCATACTATCATCTATTATGTTCATTTTCTGAGCTGTGATGGTGTTAGGGGGTCCCACATGTATTTACTGCACTATACAGTTTTTGACCCGCGGTCCGCCACCGGAAGTACTGACTGCATGTTGCTTTACGGCAATATATGGCAAGCCAAAGGGGTCAAAAAAGCATGCATTATGTCTGCCAAAACGCGCATCTTGAACACGCGTTTTTACGCCAAAGGGGGCAAAAAAAATGGGCGTGTTAATCTCGAGTTTAGAACGTGTCCTTTTTGATCCATTTGGCTTGCCACAGTAGTATAGCGTAGACCCGCGGTTTACAGACTTGAGCAATGGCAGATCCACCAAAGAAAGCTAGAAATCCCTTTTCAGAGGAATCTAGGAAAAGAAAAAGAGAACGTGATTGAGCAAGAGCAAAGACCAGAGTTATTATTGGGCCGTCTTTTAGAGCTCTTTTAGAAAGAACAGCATGAACTACGGAGTCTGACCTAGCCGTGCTGCTAAAGTAATAAATGATTTCACCAGGGTTATTGTGTTTGGTTGGGCATAAAGTTGTTATACAGTCCTGATATAACTATTTATTCAATGTGTGGAGGTGGAAAAGTTTGTTTTCGTTGTTTTGCCTGATATTAGGAATGTAAACATGCTTCCTATGCGCGAGAGAGATTTGATTTTATGACAGTGACGTTACGCAACAAGCCTTGAGAGGGCGCCAAAGAGCATATACCCACAAAGTTCAGGAGTGTGCCTTTAAAAGCTGTTAAAACAAATAAACTCAACAGAATCAGAATGAGGTATACAGTTGGACATTGACTTATACAATCTCCAGACTAATTAATGATCATATTTTTAAACTTCTCTAAATTGCACCCATATGAACCTCATGCAGCAAATAAAATTACTTTCTAAAATTAAAGGGTTGTCAGAAACGGCTATCACTATGTCAAAAAATTGAATCACTGACTTTGCCTGATGCAATATTCCTGTGACATTAAGCTTAAAAGGGTAAAAAAGCAATTCGGAAAAGAAGATAGATGTTTCATCTAGTTTTTTTTTTGGGGTCCACACTCACCATGGTTGTTGTAGTCTTTGTAGTGGGAGGCAGACCCCAGGGCTGCAGACCACCATGACTTCTGCAAATGTGCAGTGAATAGTTAACAGGATTACTCATTTTTTTGCTCGCCTTCAGACCTGCAGCAGATTTCACAACCAAGAGGTTAAACAGGGTCTCATTTCACTTTAAATTAGTGTTTTATTTACCTGGTGTTCAGTCAGCTGAGAACAGTCGTCAGTGGGGAGTCCTGAACTGACCTGATAGAAAGAAAAAAACGTGATGTAGCAATACCAAGTGATGGCAACATCAGGAAAAAGGATCACGAGAAAGAAGTACCAGGGCCTCAAAGTGGAACTTGAGAAAGCCTGGAGAGTGAAGATCTGTGGTGCCCGTGGTCATTGGGGCACTTGGGGCAGTGACCCCCAAACTGGACGAGTGGCTAAAGCAGATCCCAGGAAAAACATCTCAGTCCAGAAAAGTGCAGTTCTAGGAACAGCTAAGATACTGAAGAACCCTCAAGCTCCCAGGCCTCTGGTAGAGGACCTGAGCTTTGAAGGATGAGACCTTCGCGGAGGGTGAGATGGGAATATTTTATATATGTATACACCTGACTTTTTTCCACTTTTTTTCTAATTTTTTATTTAGATTTCTAATTCAAATACAATAAATCATATTCCTGAGTTGACCACCGGTTATTTCCAGAGATGGGTATTCTCTCCCAAGTTTTTTTTATTTAGCTTATTTATTTATACATATTGAAATTTTTAAAGACAGAAACCAAAACTAAAACAAAGCATAAATCCCATTATTTAACAAAGAAGAGAAAGAACAAACAAAAAATAAATATTCCTGGTTGTGTAGCCCTGTCATCTAATATATTACATATTTATCTTCCATGTTATCGAATAAAATCCATTTTTCCCACTTTTCAGCAATGATATATTTTTAAGTCTGAGGGTGAAGGTCTTTAATTCCATCATATAGATTTAGTTAACAATTTTCAACCCTTGTGTTTTTGTGGGAGCTGTTTGTTGATACCAACTCCTCGTATGGCTTTTTTCTCGCGATTAAAAGTATCTTGACCAAAAATCTATCTTCACTCAAAACATGTTTTGTATTAACTTCAAGATACACCTGAATTTTTAGAAGTTGCATTTTCATAAAAACGGCTATGACACAGCTTTAGCTGGTTTCCCCAGTGATGTCACATTTCATTGACTTTAGACTTAGGGTAAGGACACATGCAAAGTTCTCTTTTATTCCAGCTAGGGCTGCACAATATATCGAAAATTTATCGTTATCGCAATATCAGCATGCGCAATAGGCATATCGCAAAAACAGAAGAATATCGCAATTAATGGTCATCTCAGATTTTTGCTACACATAATGCATTTTGTCAATCAAATGGAAGCATGAAGTTTTTGACAAATCAGATAGAGCCGTTCTTATAGGTTAGATGCCTTGGTGCCTAGGTGGACGGCACTTCTTTTGGATCTCTAGCAAACACCTGAGTTAGCTTAGAGAGCGTCGCAATGACTGAGGGTAAGACGTGTGCGGAAAATGTTAGCGAGAAAGAACTCATAATTCAAACAGCATGACTATTATTTCAAAGTACTTGTGTTTGTTGCAAGACATGTCAAACACCCGTGGCAACCACGAGGGGAAACACGACAAATCTCCGTTGTCACCTCCAACGCAACCATAAAGATCTATATACTGGGTTCTAGAAATGTAATGTGAACTTGCATGATTTCATTTTGTTACTGTATTAATACTAATGATAGAGGATGGAGTGGTGTGTCTAAAGTATATATACAAAAACTGCAGATTTAAATATTTGTTCATTTATCGCAAGTAATATCGATATCGCAATATTAAGCACTGTTATCGCATATCGCAGGTTTTCCTAATATCGTGCAGCCCTAATTCCAGCTAATTGTAATTTCCATAGAAGCAAAATAAACATTGTGTTTCTAACAAAGTGTGACACAATCAGACTTTTTCACCACACAGACTGAAAAGGACAAAGGAATGCATTCACTTGACCTTAAAAACAGACTGACAGTACTCTTGTTTTGTTCTATTTTCTATTAACGGGGTATTAATCAAAGTTAAAGTATTTCTAAGGTCTTTCAAAGTGTTTTTTAGGACCTTTGGTGCCTTTTCTCTCATGTTTGTCCAGTGTTTGGACCTGACTATAACAGAATGTGTAGTTTGTCATAAGTGAATGACTTTGAGAAAAGGTTAAAGCAATTCTGCAAAGTCCTAAAACAACCTGACATCTTTCAGTTGATCATCTATTATATGATATGTTTTCAGGTATTAGATATTTAGGGATCACCTTATTGGTGCTAAATATTATTTTATCAGTCAAATGTATTACATTTTGTAATTATCATAGCTTTAGCTTATCTAAAGATCCATTTTTAAACGGTTTCTTTGTTGTCTGTAATGTGTCAGTGCAGCACTGCATCATTTCTCGAGCTTAGGAGCCTTTTAGGGCTGAAGGAATCACTGATCAAAGTTAAGTGTCTTTAAAAAACGTTTCATCTGAAAAGGACTAAGTACTGGAGAAGAAAAGAAAAAAAATCCTCCTTGAGAGAACATCAGAGAACTTGAAGTAAAGATGTTCAAAACGATTAAAAATGTTGAAGGAAAGTGTGGCTTCTCAGGAGTTTAAAACAGGCATTTAGATTTGAATCTAAACCGTGTTGATTTCACAATGACCACCAGCTTTGTTTTCCTTCAGATAGCTAATTCTTATTATAGATTGAGAGCTAATGCCTTCAAGCATAATCCAAGTTAATAAAGTCAGTAGAAATACTGATATGATCTAAATGACACAATAAGAGGCTCTGAAGTCGTAAATGTCAAAGTCACAAAACAAATGTCTTACATTTATGTGTTAAGGAAGGTGATATTTTAGTATTCTCCAGTGAGAAAAAGATGAAACAGCCATTTAATAGTTGGGATCTGCAAAAGAATGGAGAAGAAAGCATTGCTACGATGATGCTAAAAATAGCAACAATCCTTCACTGGTCCCTGAAGCCAATTTTACACAGTCTGCAGAAGTGAGCATCACGCCTTCTCCAACCTGCCTCTCATCAGGGAGACATCATTTGCATAATGAGATGCGGCCATGGCAACAAAACCCAGACCAAAAGCATGAGAGTCGTCAGTCAGAGATGCCTCCCTGGCTGTTCTGAAAGCAAGTGGTGCAAAAAGAAATGGACTCCATCACGTTTATTGTTAGCCAAGGAGGAAGCCTGAAGAGAAATGCTCTTGATTAGAAAATAAAGGGTGGTGAGGCATGTAATTTACAGGTGCTTATTTTCCAATTTAGGCAACCTTTTTTTTTAACATCAACATTGTTAACAATTACACTGTATTAGTCTTTCTCTGATGTGGCAACTGTCTAAGGGGTTTCTTCTACTTTTTCCACGTCACATTTGGGAAATACTCCAGACTTCCTTCAACAGAAAATGAATTCATGGCCTGAGAGCAGATTGTAGTTTCCATGGCTAATTAAAGCAACACTAAATAAGTAAAGATCCACACTATTGAGCAAAAAAGTGTATTACTTACAAGCAAGGGCGTCAGAAGCATTAAAAAGTCGGGGGGACATGGGGATGGGTGATGGGTGTGGCCATTGTTCATATCCTCTTTTAAAGCCTAATTTATACTTCTCCATCTGCGTCGGTATGGAGACACACAGCGCCATTTTGCGTCAGCACAAGGACTCTCTGACAGGCCCGCAGAGGGTGACGGAGACATGCCTCCTTTTTTAACTGTCCGTCAAGAGCGATGGAGAGTGCAAGCTTGTGATTGGTCAGGATGCCGCTTCCTTTAAATACAGCACCACCATTACCCCCTCAAAAAATGAAGAGAGCTGAAGATATCTAGCGGCAGACATGGAACAGATTGAAGAACGCCTCGTGGAAAAAGTTAGCCTGGCAAGCCATCCTATATATGTGAATATATAGTCTGGCCACGAACCATTGACGGCTCTCAGTCGTGAGACGGGATCTATGGTTGTCTTTCAAACTGGCTGCACGCAATTGGATAGCGCTAGGACCAATCAGAGTAACGAACAACGTGACGTAATCACAACGACGGAAAAGAGGGAGGCAGCAATGGCGTCTAACATCAATGATTTCTGTCGTTTTTGTATGAAAAACATGTGAATATCAGGTGTGCTGGGACATTGCACTACTTTGATAAAAATAAGAAGCCGCTAAGTATATCCAACAGACTTGCGCACGTTGGAGTCTAAACAATCCAATGTTGATGACAAAGCCGTTTCAAACGAACGTGGTTCCTGCGTTGCCGCCATGTTGTTTGTGTTCGCGGCCGCAGCTCTGACGTCATCGGCTACTCCCGCTCTGTGATTATTTGGCCCACAATATAGAGCGCTGTGATTGGCCCAACCAAAACTATAGCGAGCTGTGATTGGACAGCCACAGCAGTGGATCGGGCTGCGAGGGTTCCAATGAAGCGTGCCTAGACCAAACTTTGAAAAGCAAGAATTTGGTCTAGTTCACTAGGCTAGGAAAAAGTCAGAAAATATAAAAGTTTATTCATCCATGACTGAAGGAGAACATAGATACGCAGCAAGCGCTTTATTCGTGGACGGAAATGATGGGAAATGTGGGTTTAGAGGTGCCGATCGCATGAAGAGGTGGAGGAGAATGAGGGACAAATTCGTCCGTGTTAAAAGTCTCTGAAATACATTAAAACAATGTAAACACAGTAGTAAATACACTACCATGGACTGGATACGTGACTGTAATGGTGGCAGGATACCCCAGAAAAGCGCTACGCCCTCTGTTGTCCTGGTGGGGAATTGCTTTGCAACACTCCCCAGGTGACGGAGAAGTCTGAAGGGAAAACATCCCCGCCAATGCGTCGAGCTGACGCAGAAGTATAAATTAGGCTTTACTCCGTCTGCTTCACGCCCGCTAGCGCTTGTTTACTATTTGTGTTGCTAAAGGCTAACTTGAAGAATACCGACATGAAATGGCGCATGTTGCACCTACCATAGCAGAGTGGAATGCACTTCATTGTAGTTTTGCCAGAGGTGACAGGTGAGGGAGGCATTCTGAGGTCAGGTGACCCATGTTATTAGTAACATTCTCACAAGATAAATCTATGGATTAATATTGTATATAGCATTTTCTGTAACATGATAAATTTTGACTATTTATTTGTAGATGCAACAATGTCCGACACATACATCACTGATGATTTTTTAGACTTTTTCTGACTTGCCTGCTCTATTTTTGTGAAGGCAGCAGTAAGGCAGGTTAATCTTTGATGGAATGAGTCTATCTCATACATTAGTTTCACCTTTTATGAACCATGTTCTAATATTTCGAGTTTCACCTGTAAATGCGAGCTAACTGTACGAGTGTTGAAAGAAGCTGTTTGGTTGAAATGCATTTGTAAGGAGGAGCTAAACTGTAAATTGCACCTGCAAATGGTGTGAAATTCTTTGGTTAATTTAGCCCAGCGTTTATCTGGAGGCTTTAACATCAGCTTCTGTGTTAGAAGTGGCTCACCTCATGAGGTGTTTGATATTAAATCCACAGAATGATCATGCTGGGGTTTCCTGTTTAACTTACAGCACCAGTGCTTGTCCTGTGAGACTCATTCAGTCACAGTTTATTTACAGCCAAAGGAAAGACGCACAGTAATTCTGTCATCAGGTTTGCTAACTTGTTCCTCACTGAATCATCGCCAGGTTGTTTGTTTGCTGTATGCCAGAGGGTGTAGAGCCTCTATATTGATATTGCTGTGTCGCCTTTACTGTTGATGATCACAAAAGCTGTGTGCACATTAGAAAACACATAAACAATCAATAAAATGTCTGCAAGGTGTACTCACAAACACGACTTATTGACAATGTGCCCTTGTTGCAATGTTCTTTCAGCTGTTCTAAGAAAATTCATTTTTTAAGTCAGGGCACTTTGCTGCCTCTCTAAATTCTGTTTATTACGCAACACTCTCCCACTTACATCAGAGGAATGATACATTTCATCAGCGCAATAACCTAAGTATCAAACAAGGAGCTTAAAAAATAGCAGAAAAGCCTCAACAAAAGTTTGCAAACTGCTTTTTCTAATCGTAAAAGTAAACCCTAAACAACAAACCTCTGTAGTTTATCTAATCTTATGTAAGTGTTCTTCTCAGAGGAAATCTCACGCAAATGTGCTATATTTGAAATAAAAAAGGAACTATTTCTGCAGTGTGTGCTTCAGAGTTTAACTGTACAAAACAAATACAAAATAAACTGTAGCCTCTACAAACTTTAGTGTGATTCAGTTTCTTTGGAACCTGCAAAACTTTTCCTTTGTTTTGTCACATGTCAGAGCGATTCTCCGTAGTGAATGATCACATCATTTTCAGTGTAATCAGAGGAGACATATCCATGCCTACACTGTGCTGCACAGAGAGGAAGATGAACTGATGGAGAGTTGAACAAAGGGATGAAGGAAGGTGGAGAGAGGAGTGAGGAATGATCTAATGGTAATCCAGACCAGCAGAAGTGGCATCTATAAAGAAGATGAATGGTGCTGTAGGCAGGATGAAAAGGTTACATGCAATGAAGCCGAAACGGCTCAGCTCTGGTTGAATTTACGGTCAAAATCTGGAAAGGGGACAATGTTTTTAATTGCTTCAATTCTTTAACCCGTTTGAGTGTTAAATTATTTACTGCTCTATGATTTCCAAATCCTGTTTGATTTTATTGTTCCGATCATCAGAGACCTATGCTGTAACAGAGAATTTCCAGTCTAATTTTCAGCTGTTGTGTAATAAGTCCTCGTGTTCCTGACCTTTACACCACCTCTCTCTGTGTTTGGCGTGCTGTGAAATTAAGTGGTCAGTGCTCTGACGCATTTTCCCAATTTGAATATTTTATTATAATATTAAGAGCTAAAAGACCTTCATATCACATTAACCTTCAGAACATCTTTGATAGAAATATGCTGAAACTCATAGTCTGACTCTTGTTTTCTGTGATGGATGTGCAAATATGCATGCATGCATGGGCAGGTGTGTGTGTGTGTGCATGCATGTGTATAACTGTGTCCTACCGCTCACATGTTTTCTATATGGTTTTCCAATGCTATTTTAAGAATTTACAATGCATTTTTGTTTGCCATACTTACAGATGTAGATGGACAGCAGCAATTAATGTAGATGTATGATTATTCTTTCAGATATTGCAAAAATGTTACCATATGTGGATTCCTTTAATTACTATAACAGTAAAAATGAGAAGAAATGTTAAAAAAGTAATACCGTTTTTAAATTCTATATTTCTATTTAACTGATTACATTAAATGGTCCAGATTGTAAGCCTATATAGCCCAGTGAGTTCTTTAGTTTAATTTGACTATACGACAGTAGATTTAGGACATTCTGCCTGAGAATATAAACCAATTCAAAACATGTTATGACTTTTTAAAGTTATAGTAATTTTATGGTTGATACAAACATGTTTATAAAGTTCTTTGTACAAAATCCCTCTCACATAAAGGGTTAGGGTTTTCAGCAGTTTTATTCTTGACAGTTTCAGTACCTTCCAGAATGAGCCGTTTCAGGGCTCTGTCGCTTTAAGAAGTCAAGTTTATTTATATAACACTTATAAAATAGCATGGCAGCTGACCTAAGTGCTGCACAAAGCAATCAATATACATAACAGAAGAACACATAAAAAACAAAACACGTATACAATTAAAACTGTAAGAAAAGGCAATGAAAACACTTAAAAAGCAGTACTGGTAAAATACAAAAATGAGGTAAAAAACCTCAAGTATAGAACTGGAGGTGGCCACGCCCACCCACGCCCCACTCAGGCTGCTATAAAGTGATTAGCTCCAATATCTGGGAGGGGCTTGGAGTAGAGACGCTGCTCCTCCAGCATCAACAGTTGTTATGCTGTTTTCCCCTGTTATGACATCACAATAAGGGACTTTTGGAAACGGCTGATTTTAGGCACATAGTTGCTGAAACTAACAATAAACAATGAATGGATGGACATTTTTTTATTTGTGTTTAGAGAGTTTATAGAGGCTACAGAGACCCACAACAGGATGTAAAAAGTGAGTTTTGCTCAAATCAGCGAGCATGTTGTGTGTCATCCAATTTGGAACACAGGTGCTCCGACAGCCCGCAGGACATCAAACTGTGAATGAAAGTAAGAGGGCTGCAGCAAACTGGTCCTGGAAATGATTTAATAGGTGCAAAAAATGAACTAACGTTTCAACATAATAGTCTTCATCAGAGTAACTCTGAGTTTTCAGCTGCTTTTTAAAGGAGACCACTGAGTCCACTGATCCCAGGCTCAGGGGGAGAGAGCACCAGAGTCTGGGGGCCACAGCAGCAAATGATCTGTCACCTTTGGTCTTTAGCCTGGTGCGCTGCACAACCAGTAGGCTTTGATCACTGGACCAGTAGTGGTTTAGTGGCTGTAAGTGTCACCTCCAAAAATGAAAGATTCTGGTTTCAATTTCATACTTTTTGCATCCCAGGGTGGTTTTCTACTCCAGCTTCTTCCTACAGTCCTCAAACATGCGTATATGTGATCCTAGATAAACGTTAGGTGTATGTGCACTTGAGTGCGTCTCTGTGCTGGACATGGCACGGCGTGTCTCTACAATGTACAAGAAACCACTTCAACTAAAGTAACAGGTGGAGTGGGGAAATATAAAGCATAGTGAACCATTATGCAGAAGACCTGTAATTAGTTTCCCCCTGAATCGAGGCAATAATAGTTTTAACACAACCGTACATGTGTTGATTTTGTTGAACATAAAAATGCTATTTAGGCATTTGGTGCCGAAGACAGAATTGAAGCTAAAGATAATTGTTAAAAGATCATTTCAGTTTAAGTGTTGCATTTCTGCCTTCTTCTAAATTTGTCTATAAGAGTAAACTTTCCCTGACCTGAAATAAAAGCAGAGCAGGGATCACATAATCTCAGTGCAGATAGTCTTTGAGGATTCCAAACAACACCGCTTAAATTTTAACACATTCAGAGTGAACAATTAATAATTAAAAAAAATGTCAACTGCTGCAGATACTCACATTTCTGAGTAATTACAGCTAGATGCTCATGTCACCACTTAAAAGCAGCA
Organism: Aphyosemion australe; assembly: GCA_006937985.1. Lineage (NCBI taxonomy): Eukaryota > Metazoa > Chordata > Actinopteri > Cyprinodontiformes > Nothobranchiidae > Aphyosemion > Aphyosemion australe. The sequence continues at coordinate 3,557,056 of SSNS01000009.1, forward strand.
CATCTCCTCTGGAGAGGCACCGTTTTGATATTTCTGTGTGTTTCTTCATATCAAAGGTTTGGGTGAGTAATCTCCCAAATAAAGCCAGTCTGATTGTCATCACACATCTCTGCTTTTTCCACGTATCTCCCTTATATGGAAGAGTTTGGTGTGTTGTGTTAGGATGGGTTGTTTGTTCAAACTGGGACCCTGTGGGCATATTTGGTGGGATGTGTTGTTAACACTGTGTGGAGGCAGCTCTCACACTCTCTAAAATCAGTCATCACACTTTGGAAATAAAAACATGCACGGTTCGATAGCTGTGAGACAGGGGAAAGCAAAAATCATTGAAACAAATGTGTTTTGTCTGTCGGGTTACGTCAAACTTTCTTGTGTGTTTTCTTAGCTTTCTTGTTTTAAAGGATGAAAATAAAATAAAGAAAAACAACAGAAGTAATTACTTTTCTCTTTCACAGTGCACCATTTCAGGCTCAGTCTGTTCACTAACCATGCATAGCATATATTATGTACAAAAGAAAATTGCTATAATGAATCAGAAAGCAACAAAGCTAATATTTCATTCTAGAGCCAGAAAATAAGTTATTTTCATACAGACTCATAGATTTATTTATTCATCGTTTTAATGAAATGAGTACATTGTGTTCTGAGAATGCACTCTGCTAAGTGTATTTTTGTGCAGTATGTTCTGGTCGGACTTGGATCTGTTTTGTGTTGCTCTTTGGATGCAGAACCAAAGGATAGATGGATGCTCCTCTCATTCTGGGTCACTCTACCGGTCCCTTACCTTTGGCTCTGGGTCTCCATCCTGTCTTGGTGATGAGCTCACAATAATGCACACTTGTCCATGAAACCCACACACACACGGTTTGGAAGAAGTGTCTGGTTCTTTACCCACAAGCTGGCTGCTCTGTGATAATCACTATTGACCCAAACTGGAATCTAAACCAAAACACTCATTTGTGACTCTAAAATCAGCCTGTGGAAAAAAAAAAAGAAAACCAATAAAAATGTGTTCTTATTTAAACATGAGCTGAGTTCAAGTCATCTTTAAGCTGTCAAATGTGTATATAAATGAGATAGATGTTGATAGGAAAGGACTTACAACACAACAAGAGTTTGACAGCGTGCTTTTGAGGATGGTTAAGGAAAATATGGGATGAATCTAAAGTTTCTGATTGGCTCATAAAGAGAGCTGCTGTTGGGAAGGGGAAACTCTTAGTGTGAATTGTTTCAACTTGGAAAAAGCATCCAGAATGAGGAGGAAGACATACTCGATAATTTATTTTACTTTATTTAACCAGGAAGAAAATCCCAGTGAGATTAAAAATGTCTTTTTTAATGACCGATCAGGCAAGAGAAATATGAAGGCAGGTAGAAATGGGGGAGTAGGGAGTTGAGTGTGAGGGAAGGTGAGGCTGAAAGAATGATGAAGAGCTGAGCTCAGTGTCTCCCAAACCAAAGATAACCTATCCATCTTAACGTAACGCTCTTGAGTAATATTTGTAAATATGTGATTTACCATTTTTCCAAAATATTCATTATCAATTCATTATCAGCAACACGACTCTACCACTGACTCTGTTTGCTCGGCAACGTTGATGTTTCATCTCCACAAACAACACAAGCCTGGAGTTGCTAATGCTAACGGTTAAAATACGTGCTCTACTATCATGGAAGCTTAATTTACAGCTGCCATCTCCGTCATGAGCCAAGTTGGGTGAGTCCATGAACGCTAACTAGAAAATATTACATGCTAATGTCACAGGCTTTTCTAATCCGAGTTTCCTTGTGTGTTTTCTATCGGTGGTTAATGCAGGAAATAGGGGTAGAAGACTATTTTCATGTGAAGGATTTCTCAGTGAACTTGGCCTTTAAAGCTGCTTTAGCAAATTTAAAGAACAATGCTAGGTTTTGAATGTAAACACGGTCACAGAACACTCACCCCTCCCCTCGGGTCTCTTCTTCACAGTTAAAAAAAAATCTGACATATTTCTCTTGATTTCACTGACTCAGTTTCCATATCAACAAAATCAAGCTGGCTCGGGTCATCAGAGGAAACCAAGACCATGATGATACCATCACATCCAGCACAAAGTCTTCAGAACATCCTGACATGTTTTACTATGTTTAAATAAATCTTAATTTAACCATTAATGTAAAGATTCGAACAAAATTTCCCCAGTAGAAATGAGTTATGCTATTTGATTTTCCTCTACAACTTGTTGCTTTTTGCTCTCACTTAACTATTTAACTCTCTTAAACATTAGGAGTAAAATCATGTAGGAAACCCAAAGCTTGATGTTTGTTTGATTTTTGTTGGAACATTTAATGGCTAATGACTAAGAATTCACCCACACATGCTGCTTTTTCACACCTGACTGTGTGATCCTCTGGTGAAAAACACCCTACTCTGAATTCACCTTCAGAGCAACTTTGGCCATTTATAAATAATATAGGTTATTGCACAAACACACACAAGCACAGGGGACATTAGGATATTTTAATACATAAATGCACATTTACAAGTCAAAGAAAATAGATTTCCATGTAAGTAAGTTACGCACGGAAGCACATGCTTAGTAGACGTAAAGGACAACTCAGAAATATTATTTTATTACTGTTGAAGCGTTTGCTGACACCACATTAATGACGGTAAACAATACGGTGAAAGCTTCAGTAACACATCTCGTTATATTTGAAATCAAAAATATATACGAGTCTAGCTGAGCTTCTGATGTGTCTCCATCTATTCCTATAACTATTTTGAGCTGAACTTATTAAAGCTGCGTGTGCCACCACTAATTAAATTGTTTGTCTTTGCAAAACGATCCCCGCCTGCCCACTGCTGCTTGCTAATAAGTAGTTGTGTCAAGGCACCCTGCCTGCTAATTGAAGGAGAGATGAAAGCAGAAAAATGGAGGGAAAAAAATGACCCGGTGATGTCAGATTCCTGATCCTGAAATAATCATCACTTCCTGAAGCTAACCAGTGGGTTTTGATGCTTAATCATAAATAAATAAATAAATAAATATTAAAGCGAAGTGAGGAAAAATTAACATCAGAATTTTTCAAGATGTCAATGTCAGTGGTATAACACTTTATAACACAAAAGTCTGCTCCAAAGTGTTTTACAGCAGGCAATATGGAGAGCAAATAGATATAAAAAACAAAAAATATATAAGGAAAGCTCAAAAGGTCAATCAGGTTATCAGCATTAGCTGGAGGCAAAGGCAACTGGTTATCTGACTACAACAGAGTCAAAGTTAATTTTAACGCTAGAATAGAATCTTAACACCATCAAATTCTGAGATGACATCAGGATGTCTCAGAGCTGCTTTTATTTCTTCCAAATTCATTAATATTTTATTCATTTGTTCATGATCCACATGAGAAAAAAGTCAAATTGCTGCATAAAGACATAATTACACTCACTAATACCTGTATGCACATATTTAAACTGTTCTAGTGATTTAAGTAGTGAATGTAATAGCAGTATAATAAAGTTTAGAATGGTAAAACATTGGAAAGGTTTTATTGCAAAGGATGAATAAAAGTTTCAGTGTTATGTTTTCCCTTGAATAAATCTTTACTGTCAGCGTTTAGAGCTGGAGAACTTCAGCTGGACTATTTAAGCCTGTTAGCAGTGGAAAATGAAATCTATGCTTTTATTGTGAAAGGTCAGAGTTCAAACATGTGTCTAAGACTACGTGAAAGTAATCCCTGCAAAGTAAGAGCTGTTATAGTTCTGATGACTCTCCCATCTGCTGTGTGTGTGTGTGTGTTGCTGACAGAATCCATCTGCTTGTTATTCTTGGTGCCAGATGAGTTGTGTAAATTTAGTTTATTCTAAAGAAGTTACAGTAAGCTACGTGTGAGTGTGTGTGCATGTTGTATTCTGGACTCTGTGTGTGTGTGTGTGTGTCAGTGAATTGCACATTCTGTAGTTGACAGAATTATAACGAGCAGGAACGTCATGCAGGTAGCATGACTTTTGTTAATCATGACATTTTGCAAAAGTTTGCAAAAGCAGAGAGCAGGGGCGTAGAAGACATGATAGCAGGAGTTTTCATTGAATTCTGTAACGTGACTGGGGAATGAGTTGAGCTAACTCTCTTTATAAATGCAATGTTTTAACAAGATAAAAAGAGAAAAATAAGGCTGGTTTGTGTCAACAAGACAAAGTACTGAAAACTGTCACCCGTGATAGGACTCACTCACTCGTGAGTGACTGCTTCTGCTAAGTTTGCATGGCAGATGTCCATGCATGTGGTCTTCTAGGTTTACTTCATGTGACTCTTTTGACTGAATAGTTTCTCTCACTTCCTCTTGCTTCTCCCCGTCTCTCCCACTTTGAAGCTGTCTGAGCGAGCAGCAGTCAGAATGCTGATGAATGTCTGCACAAATAACCTGTGACTAATCTCCCTGTCCATGTGCCCTCAGGTTAACCCTGATGTAGCCAGGCAGACGTTTAATAAGCAGAATTTTAGACTATTTCATAGATCAGCCATAGAGGAAGACTTTGCTTTGGGAAATTGAGACTCTTCAGCAAAGGAATGATGCTGAATTCCGGAGTCAAAGTGAAGTTATGAGTTCACTAGCAAACGAGTCTCTGTGCAGCATATGAAGAATACTTCAGTTAAAAGCCCTCTTATGTAATCTTCAAAACCTTTATTTCTTTCACCTCTCCTCAAACTACTCATTAGTTATTCAGCTCTTCAAACTACACTTCTAGCTGCACTCCTCATTAATTTTTAGCAAAGGGTTAGTTTTCTTTTTCTTTTCCAATAATCACTTTTCCTCCAAGTTCCTCCACTCAGTATTACAACCAGTTCTATCTGCGCATTACCAACTCCTTGATTTCATGCCGTTAAATTTTATGTGGCGTTTCTGGCCAGGTAGTTTGCTATAAGTGTGAGCCTGAAGTTTTACAGGGGCCAGTCTATGATGTTTATCTGAGCTGTATGAGTGTGGGCTGGGCAGTAATCACTCCAAAGGCCTGTGCCAGACATGCTGGCATTGTGCTTGCTGTTAAAATATCAGCTCGAGCAATAAAACAATCCTGCACTGACAGGAAACAGCCTGAGTGCTATCAACCTATTACCTCCACAACGAAAAACATGTCAGGAGTTGCAGCTATTAAAACAAGTCCATCAAAACAAGCTGTAAACAAACGTCTGGCTGCAAATGAATCAAACGAATGTTATGAAACTTCATATATCCATAACATTTGTTGTACATTCACACTAACAAAATGATAGATCAGATATTTTGAAGTGAAATTTTGTGGAAAAGTTGTGAATAAAAAGTATCTTACCTGCTTTTCAAGTTTGAAGAAAACTATTAGTGCTGATGGGATGGATGAGCTAACAGCTAGTTATTCAAAAGTCACTTAACAACTCCAACATGAAAAATAACAGTGCTCACAATTTCTTATAAACATTTCTGTTACTTTGTTTTGTATTACTTTGTTATTTGGCTAAATAAAAAAGTGCTTCAGCTAGCTTCTGCAGGTGTAATTAGTGCATGCTAAAATCCATTGAATTCAATGTACGTAATCATGCAATTCAATGCAAAATCCATGGTATTTAAATTAACTTTCATGCAAACGATGAACTTTTTGTTTTACAAAATCAGTTTTTTACTCACCCTGCTACGACTAGCCATTAGCTTGGCAATTGAACATGTTAGTATAAACAGCAACTAAACAGCAGAGCTCTCAAATGTAAAGTTCAGAGGCAAACAATGTCTGCGTGGAAGTAAAATAAATATCTCTAATTTTATGTCCTACTTGCTACAAACAACCAACAATGAGAATAATAATAATAATTCATCGAACTTATATAGCGCTTTGTTAGGACACTCAAAGACGCTGCATGCACTCACACATTCACACACTGCTGATGATGGTAAGCTACTGAGTAGCCACAGCCGCCCTGGGGCGGTCTGACAGAGGCGAGGCTGCATTGTTGCGCCATCGGCCCCTCTGACCACCACCAACAGAGGCAATTCGGGTTAAGTGTCTTGCCCAAGGACACAACGACGGCGACAGACCGAGTGGGACGCGAACCCGCGACCTTCCGATTGCGGGGCGTCCACTTAACTCTTATGCCACCGTCGCCCCAATGATGATAAAGGATGGATTTAGACAGATACAAAAGTATTTTTACTTTTAATGCAAAAATATTTAGTTACAACAGAGTATTGGAGCCTTTGTAGATCAAAGAAAAAAAAGATTGCTATGGAGGAGTACATTTTGACAAAAAAAACCAACTCAGAATGTTCAGTAATATTTACAAGAAGAAACTTGAATATTCTCTTTCAAAAAGTCATACATTTTCAGGAAAAAAGACACTTTTCCATGAATAAAGGCACACATTTATGACATTACAATTAGGATATTCTCTGAAGTTGAAAAGTCAGGAATTTGCAAGAAAATAAACTATTCTCAGGAAAAACAATCTAAGAATTGGTCAACATTGCGTTGTTTTCTTTTTCTGCGTGAGACATGTCTTGTCTGATGTGTGTGTGTGTGTGTGTTTGTGTTTGTGTATGTGAAGTCAGTAAAATACGTGTAAATAAAAATATGATAAATGGCCTGTATGTGATATAGCACCTTCTAGAGTCCTAGAGCCCCCCAAGGCGTTTTACAACACAATCAGTCATTCATCCATTCACACACACACACACACACTGATGGTAATGAGCTACAATGTAGCCACAGCTGCCCTGGGGCGCACTGACAGAGGCGAGGCTGTTGGGCACTGGTGCCTTCGGTCCCTCCGACTACAACCAGCAGGCAATGTGGGTTAAGTGTCTTGCCCAAGGACACAACAGCAACAGACTAAGCGGGGATAGAACCTGCAACCTTCTGATTATGGTGCAGACACTTAACTCCTCTGTCACCTGCCAACCTTGCATAAGGTTTAAGAGCTCTGTAAACACGAAGTTATTTCAATATATAATTAAATGTATTTAAAAAAAACAAACCCATTAGGTCATTACCATCACCTTTAAACATGTCACATTTTTACTCTAGTATTACTACTACTTTAGTACTTTAGTATATTCTTATTACTACGATTAAAGAGATTTTGATATCATACAATCTCATATAGATAATCAATGCAATAACAACTCATGAACAGTGTACGCCTTTGAGGATGTTGATGTCTTCATTTAAATTACTTCCAGTTTTAATTCTCTCCTTTTGTACAGTTCTTTTTTCAAATATGAAGTACTCTGTGCTCTCTTTCTCTCTCTCTCTCTCTCTCTCTCTCTCTCTCTCTCTCTCTCTCTCTCTCTCTCTCTCACACACACACACACACACGCACACGGCTCCCACATCATCTCACCTCTGAGTTACCTCCATCCACCCCTCTCTGCATACCTCATGGGATTCTCTCATTCCGCAGCTTCACAAACTCTCTCCCTGATCCATGCACACACTGATATCCATCTGTAAGGTTAACAGGAGATGTGTTTCTGGCTGCTTCGTACCTTCGCTACTGTGTCTGTTCACATGCACTCGATGCATATGGAGCAACAGTGACAGGAGCAACCTGCAGAAGTGTAGATCCCAGGGTGCACTGGGAGTGCTTGAGGAAATGTAAGCAGCTTAAGCAGTCCATGATGTTGTCATATCTTCTCAGCTGAGCTCCAAAAATAACAGGCCCTCTGGGTACGCTCTGGCAGGGCTGAGCGAGGGACAGTCAACAGACGTACGCAGAACAGCCCGGCCCAGATTAGACGAGATCAGACCAGCCCAGTAACTCTGTCCAATTATAATCAAACTGGTCATTTTGACCTTAGTTATTCCACCAAGCAGAGCCTTTATAAAGTATGACAGGTCTCATCTTCTTCACCCTGAAATCTGCACAGCACAGCTCATTTCCTAAAATAGCTGAATACAGCATGAAACTTTTTGTTTCAGATTTCATGAATGTGAACATTTTCTAACAGGAATCTTGTCTAGCTGGTGAGGGAGGATAACGCTCATCTCTCTCGTACCCCATAAACAAACACAAGAGTTTGAAGCTGCATTTACTGGCTACTGTAAGTGTGTTGGAAAAGAAGACTGTGCACCTTCAGTGAGACAGCAGACAGAGAAAAGTGTTTAAGTCGTCCTGCTGCTCCCCTTTCTTCCATCTAGGTCACAATGTAGGCTATAGGCTGGTGTATGTATACTCTAATTATGAGAACTCACAGCATCGTTTTCTGTAAATAAAGGATCAGTTCAGAGCGACTCACTCTCTCTGTGTCACGTGCATTCAGTTTTCACCTGAAGAGTTATTCATACATGACTCAATACCGCAGTGAGAAAGTATAAGAATGAAAGATTTCTGATTTGTAACGAAACAGAATCAACTGGTAAAATGTACTGATCAGATGTAGGTTCTGAAGAAACATTTATAAAGTCATAAGAAAATGGGGCATTGCTTCCTTTAGTGAGTCTCATGCATCAAAAACAAACAGCTGTTTCTGAGTTGTTTTTACGTCTCTTTATGGTCGCTGTGTGTCTACTCATAGCCATTATGTGCCTTTTATGAAGTTTTTCTTCTTCAGTCGATTGATGGCCTTTTCAATAAGAAATAGGAACAGTGTTCTTTTTCTAGCAGGATGTCCACATTGGTTCTGAGCTGCAGGAGTAAAAGCACCAGTCAGACTACGCAACCACTCTTGCATTGCTAAGTTAAGACCAGCCAGGATGTTCAGCAACAAATGCTGCACAGCAGCTGTAAAATCAGGTTAATCAGCACCCTATTCCAGTGAGTCCCATGGTTGTGGTTAGTTGTTGCACTGAAGACCCAGATTTTGGGAGATTTTTTGGAAGAAAAACAGTGTTGGCCCTTTTTAGCTGAGCATAAACTGAAACAATTCAGCCTTATTTTGACCCAGTGGTGTCCTTGATGGCCATCCTCCTGCATGTTTTTAAATCGTTCCCGTCTCTTACACACCAGAATCAATGGTTAAATGACCTCTTCAGCAGGTCCTAAAATTCTGCAGAGGCTTGCTGATCACTTGTTATGTTTTGAATGTGCAGGCAGTTTATAAACTAAACTTTATTACATCAGAGGACAGTCACATGTAAGTATTAAGCATCCATATTGTTCATTCTTCTTCTTCCCTCAGCTCTAAGCATCCTACATTGTTCCTGACCTCTAGTGGTTCAATACAGAACACTTGTTGATGTCAGTCAGGTGTGTTGGAGCAGAGAAACTTCTAAAACATGCAGGATAATGTCCCCCAAGGACCAGGATTTGAAACTGCTGACCTCTGACAAGATTTCTGTAGGTGGGAACAAAGTTAACTGAATTAGAGTTGGGAAATTAGAAGAATGAACTTCATAACATAGCAGAACTCCTTCAGGCTTGTGTTATTTGTGGAGATAAACATCAACGTTGCAAAGCAAACAGAGTCAGTGGTAGAGTCGTGTTGCTGTTAGCCAATCAGAGGAGAGATGTTCGAATATAAGAAAATAAGACTCCAAATCCTGCCTTTCTCTGCTCCGGCTCTATTCTGAAACAGGAGCGCCAGAGCTTTGTTCCTAAAAGAGATCGACTCACAAGGCATTCTTTTATACTAGAGACTAGGGCTGGACAATAATTCAATAACGATATATATCGATCGATAGACGTCTGGTGCGATAGAAACCAAAATGGGTCAATAAAATCTTCAATAAAATGTTTCTTTTTTTCTATTATAGCCTACTGGGTAGCTTAATACTAGCGTCAATACTTACTCCCAACCAATCAAAAACACAGACCCAGACATGCTCCGTCACCAAGCCCTCCCCTCTCAAACCAAAACAGACATTCTAGCAAGGAGCGGTGGAGGAAATTGTCCTGTCAAAAGGTTGTAGTAGTTCATCAGCATGGCGATATTTTGGTTTTTATAAATCTGACAAAAAAGACACAATGGTCAATTAATACATTTGCAGAGACTCGATTAAAAATCCAGTCTGGTAACACAACCACCTTGTTTTATCTTTAACTACGGTGACACTGGGGGAAGAGAGGCAGATAAAACATGGATGTGTACATAGTGAAAAGTGATTCATAGACTGATTTGTGCACCAGACTGTTGTTTCTGGGTGTTGTTATACTCCTAAAAGGCTCTGACATCATGCTGTCAGCGATGTAGTGTCATGTTCACAGTTTTACTCCAGTGGACACCTGTTTATGGTGCAGGTCAGAGGGCAGAGCAATGAGTAGGCTAAAGGCGTGCCGAGGATGAGAACAATGATGAATATAGCCTAGCGTTGTGACGCCTCCTTAAGTATTTGTTTAAAGAGCAGGTTCACTGAAAAAACGTTTTTTACTAGTTATTTTTGAAATACGATCAGTCACTCTGAGTCTCACGTGCATGGTGAACATAAAAATAATCTTCAACCCCTATTTCCTGCATTAACTGCCAAAAGAAAATAAATGGAAAACCTCTTGGATTAGAAAAAGTCACACAGATCTTTATGCCGCTGTAAATTTAGCATTCATGGATTCACTTATCTTGACTTGTGATGGCAGAAGGCTGTTGTCCTTTTAGTGTCCAGAAAAGACCAGAGTGTGTCTCGGCTAGTAGAAGCTAAGCGTTAGCATTAGCAACATGGCAGAACTCCTTCAGGCTTGTGTTATTTGTGGAGATAAAACATCAACGTTGCAAAGCGAACGGAGGCAGTCATGTTGCTGTTAGCCAATCAGAGGTGAGATGTTCACATATTATGAATATTAATTAGACTCCAAATCCTTCCGTCTTCTACTCCCCACTCCTCTGGCTAAATTCTGCCTCCTGAAACAGGAGCACCAGAGCTCTTGTTCCACCGAAATCGACTCACAAGGCATTCATTTATATTAGAGACCACTGCACATTTATTGGGAAAAAAAGGTGAGTGAATGAGAGGTTTAATCTGTTTAAGGTTCAGATGTCTGACAGATAAAGAGCTGAAGAAGTGGAGTTGACAACTTCCTTTTCTTGCCAAACATTATTTGTTTCTTTAGAAAAATTCTAAAGATTTCAACGTGACATAGACCCTCTGATTTTGCGTCATCCAGGCTGCTTGTTTCCATTTAAACCTGTCAGTCTATCTGCCTATTTCTTCTCAGAATGGTGCCATAATGAGAGGCACTACCCCCATCTCCCTCCACTTTACCCACAATTCCCTGTTGATAGTAAAACTGCAGGTCAGCAGCAGGAAAGGTCATAGAAAACCACTGCTGCTCACTTTGCTGATTGGTTTTCCTGACCTACAATATTAAACTGAACTGAGATCCATAGTTTGGAATTCAAAGAATTCCCTCTTCAGTCTCCGAGACGTTTCCAGGAAAAAAAAAAAAACATTGTAACTGGATTTATAAAAGTAGACTCAGAAACACACAAAAATCTGATTGGTAACTTGCCCTTTGTTGCTTTGTGGCAATTTTACTCATCAGAGCTACATGGAGAAGTTTAGTTAAGGGAATTGTGCTTCTTGAGAGGAGTTGTAAGTACTGAACCAAGGTCAGTTTGGGTGTTATGGCCTCCATCCATAATGGACTGTTTGTGACTGGGTCGTATGAAGGACAAAAGCTAATCCAGTCTGTGTTAGATTAAAGCTGATAAACTGTGAGTAGATCACCACTTGTAACTCCATGAGATAACAAGTAGTCGTAATCTTTTTCATTGTTGCCGAGTGGTTATTTGTTCTCATTTGGAGGCTTCTCGTTCCAACGATAAAAAGACTCGTAAAGAACAAAAAACCCTCTGAGCCTTTTATATCATGTTTTACAAGCATAATGTTATAATGCAAGAATCTACAACAATTGTTTCTTTTACATAAATGGGATTAAAATCAGCTTGCAGTGTTGCACAATGCTGTACATTGTAAAAATAAATCAGTAGATGTTTATATCTGAAAAAACTATCCAACACAGCAATTCAAATAAAAAAGTCAAATTTAGCAGATTCACTGATCATGACACACCAGATTAAATTAATCAAAACTCTTACTGTATCTGTGCAACATGACTGAGCCTCATTTATCTAATTTGATTTGGAAGTACGATGCATTTGTCATGTTTTAACAAAAGGAATCAAACACTTGTAAGATAATTGTAAGAGCAGAGATCTGTTTATCCGTTCCAGAGGGAGTTTGAATTCTTTAGCCTTCAAGGCCACGTGTAGGGGAGCCAATGTCAGATAACAGACAGGTTTTGGAACAGGCAAGATATCCATTTTCCTCTCTGTCTTCAGTCCTTGCTGGTCTCAACGGGCAGCAAATAGCCAAATGAGGGCATTAGTTTCCAAGAAACCAAGTTGCAACTTTCTCCAAGCTAGTTTCCATTATGCATGCGAGTTCTGAAAATGCAGCCAGATTACTGCTCAGAGCATCTAGCTTGTGGTTCATCTTGAGCAAAGTCTGAGTCTGAGAGTTCAAAGCACGGCATATACCTTCTCTGAACTCAGGAGACTTGCCAATAGCTCTTGTCATCTCCAAAATCTTCCGTTACACCAGGTAGCCACCAGCTAGAATCTTCTGGTGCTGATCCGTAACTGGCAACAGCCACGAAACTCATGGAATGGGAGTGAGAGAGTGACTTTTTGTTTAGAAAAATAGACTGCAGTACCTAAATTTGACCACAGGATGTCATTCTTACATATAGCACTTCAAAACCACAAGAGCTGAGCACCACAGACAATTTGGGGAAACCCTACCACCAACAAAGCCTCCAGAACATGAACCTAACTTGGTCATGGTGATGTGCGTGCACGCACGCACGCACGCACGCAGGCACGCACACACACACACACACACTCATTATTGTGTCATGCAAACGTTAGCATTTTCCAGAGAATAAATCTGTCACCTAAACGTTTCCCTACAAGAACATAACCAGACAGTAAACAGGAGATGTAAAACAACTCCTTAAATAAGATTTACAAACTGAAGAGGACATTCCATCTGTGGCACTAGGCAGCTCAGCTGGTTTCTCTTCCTGTTCGGCTGCTGCGCCGAGAACGAGCATTTCTGCACACAGAGGGTGTTCTGTGCAGCTGGGTGACAGATGTTCAGAGGAGCAGCTTGATGGATGGGTTATGATCATATAGGTAGGGGGCCAGCACTGGATTGAATGAGGTTTTTCAGGATTGTGTGTTTCAGAAACAATTAAATTCTTTTTTTTTTTGACAAAATAATGAATTCATTGGTTGCCATCGTTATGTGAAGAGCATTTCAAGCAATATGGCAAAATTGTTCCAGAAAAACATCTCAGACTGTTCCTTTAAATTATATATGCATCAATGGCATATCAATATGCTATTGATTATAAATACTGCATAAAAATGTATTATTATGTGGCAAATTTTTAACATCTTGTGTGATTCTAAACTTAGAAAAGAGTACAAGAAGGCAAGCAAACAAACAAACCTGGTGTTCACTGATCTGCACACACAGATGAAAACAGGTTTCAGCTGCAAAATAAAAACTTTGGCCTCACATGTGATGTAAGTTATACTGCATAATTTCAAATGCTGCTCTCCTGACAGTTTAGCATTCTTGAATATTCCGAAGCACTGAGAACCTTGGGTTTATTCTTGGGATCTCTTCATCTCTGTTGAATAGGACATCTGGTCCTGTAGCAATACAGCCATAATAGCATGAGGAAATGGATGCTGCATGAACAATCTTTCTCCTCCTCTCATTTCCTTTTGCTTTGGTGCAGCAGGATGGCATTTGATTCTTTGTTGCTTGTGTCAAAGCTAAATGGCAGTGCTGTTAGTACAAACTGACCTTTGAAAGTGATGAGAAAGCTCATTATATTCACTACACAGACGACCAAATACATTAATGAACTAGAAGTATTTAATTACAACAATAAGGGTTTTTGGTTAAGAAACATCAGTAAATACTGAAAATATAGGATAGTAGTAATAATTAACAAAAACAAAAGAAAACATATATTTGAAATATGATATTTTATGAAAAAAAGAACAACTTTATCTCACCTGTGATTTTATTCACATCAGACTTCTTTCATTAAAGCAGTAACTTTATTTTAGAGCACTGACGAGTTGCCAGTGAGAAACTTTGCTCATCCATCGGTCTGTCCGTCCGTCCGTCCGTCCGTCCGTCCGTCCGTCCATCCGTCCGTCCGTCCGTCCGTCCGTCCGTCCGTCCGTCCGTCCGTCCGTCCGTCCGTCCGCCCACCCACCCACCCACCCATCCATCCATCCATCCATCCATCCATCCATCCATCCATCCATCCATCCATCCATCCATCCATCCATCCATCCATCCATCCATCCATCCATCCATCCATCCATCTGTTTTCTTCAGGAGATAAATTCAGAAATTCAGCAGATTGTGAGTCTGCCCTGGTGTTTTTTCCCAATGAAACATGCCTGAAACCTCCAAAGGGAGGGCACTTGGATGCTCCCTAATCAAGTGACTTAATCACCTCAAATGACTCTTTTTGATGAGAAGGAGCAACTGCTGTACTTGGAGTTTCTCACAAAAAATGGAGCTCTTTTCTTTCTAAGGCCATGCCTGACCAGCTGAAGCCTATTTTAACCACTTCAGTCCTGGATCCACCTCTCATGAACAGAAGTAAAGGTAGATACGTTCCTCTCATCTCAGCTCCTTCTTCACCACAACAGATCAAAACAACATCCTCATCTCTGATCTGTCCTTCCATCTCTCTTCATCCTACCATAACTTGTGACAAGACACCATGATGCTTGAACTCCCTGCTGAGTTTATCATGAAATCATTCTATTATATGATTTCTCTCAGCAAACTACAGTTTTGTTTTAGTCTTAAAAATAACATTATACTGGCTTCAGCTCTCTAATGAGGCGATGTGACAGACTTAACAGTTGAAAGAATCTTAAAATAACATGAAGTGATATTAATATCTTTAGAAGTGCATTTTTAGAAAGCTAAAAAAGGAACAAATGATAAAAAAGCCTCCACTGATGTCCAAATCCACTGCAGCGCATCTCTTTTATTTCACGTTTACTCCAGCCTGCTCCTCAGAAGGAGGAGGGGCGCGACTGCCATCTTACTCACTATAGATAGTAACATCACTGTCAGCCACACTTCAAATAAACCACAGCATCCTTTTAGGATGATCTTTAATAGAAAGATCGTCTGTCATTACTCTAAGTAAATGTGTTGCGGCTGAGCACTTTGCAGTGATTGAATCAAAGCCTCTCCTGTTTGCTCCAAATAGCCTCCGCTGCACATATATGCTCATCAAATATTAAACGAGGATTTGTACTGCAGAGAGGCAGCACACAAACAAGTCTTTCACGTCAGGAGCGCTCGCTGAAGGGATGCAAACAGTTTGTTTTTGCTCAGAACTGAAGCTCCAAACTTGACGTATACGTGTGACGCCGGGCTTGACGCGTCAGATTCTTTCCCCTACGACACCAACAGGTGAATCTCTCTGACAAAATGTTTAAGAATATGATGCCAGATCACAATAAATGCTTAACTGATGCAATTGTTCCTCATTAAACAAGCATCGACCACACTAATATCTCATTACTCTTGAGGAAAAAACCTGCCTCATCTGATCGATTTACTGTACGTCGAATTAGATTCAGAGTGTTGTTTCTCCTCCAGCAGTTCTATCTAATTTCTTGCTCCAAGTTGTGGGCGTTGTCATGGCAATTATCTGCCTCAGTGTGAAGCAGTTTAGTGTTTTGTGGCTTTTTGTGTTTGCACGCTTATGAGCATTTGCTGTTCAAATATACACTGGCACCCAAACAGCTGGTGGGCAATTAACAGGAGGGGGAGGGCGCTGTAATCTTTCTGTGCAGGAGGAGGAGAGTGTAAACATGAGGATAGGACTTTATTTGATACGTTTCTGTTATCCGTTCAAGCATCGGCAATCTGTCAATGGGTTGCATGAATGAAATCAGCAAGTCTTGGAGCAGTTTGTTCTGCTGCTCTCTTCATGTCTTAGTGTAGCTGGTTCGGGAAAGACTGGCAGGATAACAAATGGTTTTCGGTAGAATAATTTTCACGAGGATCATCGACAACTGCTGCTGTCCCTCGGCTTCCTCCTTCTAGCTGGTATACAGCCTCATGTGACTTAAAAAACATGTTTTGTTTTGTTAAAAATAGTTGGTGGCTGACTTGAAACCCCAAAATACCCCAAAAATCAATCATAATGTCAACAACAATCCTCTTATAAATTATTATTCTTGTGATAGGAGTAAAGAATGCATGATTTAGTTTCAGTACATACAACTGATGATAAAGCGAAACAAAAGCATAAAATATACCACCGAGGCTGCAGCAGCAGTCAAAAAACGCAACAGCTGCCTTGGAAAGGTTGGACCAGCCGTGCTTCTGCTTCTGCCACAATGTGAGTCTGCTTCTGTTTCAACGTGTCACACGATTAGCTCTGCATGATTAAATATGACAAAGCATTCCTCTCCTCTAAATCAACATTAGGATTTAAATGAACTAATAATACGTATTGTGAAGCATTTATAAACCGTTCTCCTTAGCCAGCATTTTGTTATTATTGCTGCAGGGCCCAGAGACAGAAAGATTAGCTTTAACTTGGTACCGCCATGGGTTTTTATTTTCACTTAAGCAGTATAGGGCTGCGTCAGTGATCAAACTTTTATCTCAGTATAAATTCTGCAAAGGGTTGCAATAAATCGCAGACACAAACTGAATGTCAATAAAATAATATATAATCAGTTAGACTCCTATTACCTTAAATGTTCACAGCTGATTTAGATGAAAATGGCCAGAATGCACATGGAGAGGTTTGAGAGCGTTGTGATGACAGAAGCGAAAGAGAGAAGTGAGAACGTGGGTTTATTGCGACTGATACTGTCACTGCATTATTCAATGTTAGTGAATTGCATCTTTTCCTAATAGCATTAAGCCCTGCACAGTTCTGAACACAATTAACAGCATTTCAGCATTTTTAGTTATATGAGTCTGTTTGGGTAAATTCCCAATATGCATTCAAGTTTCTAAAACAACACGAAAAAGTCTTAAACCAGTTACTAAGGATGTCTTGATCCATTACATTAAAGTGTGTCCTGATTGCACTACATTTTGTTGTTTCAGTTCAGTAGGGTGACACTCAGCACCTGTGGTCCACAGGTGTCAAAAGTATTCAGGTAGAAGGGTTTGCCTAGGACTTCTGTGAATGTTGAGATATCAATTGAGCTTTTTACTTGATTAAATTAAAAAAGTTAAAAACTACTTTAAGTATAAAACTAAAAGTAACATAAGTAAAAAATAATTCTATTAAGGACAAAAGTTCAAGCCGTGCCACAGCTCGACGGCATCTACTAAAAAACATTTTATTTACTAGACGCCATAATGACTATAATGTTATTTAAAAATGCTAATGTTGACAAATTTGGGATACACTAGGCTACCTGTTTCAGCCACATTTGCCAATTGAAAATTGATGCATTTCAGTAAAATGCAAACATTAAAGAGACATATGTGGATGGTACAAACCAATAGGGTGTCAGAATGGTAGATGTTTAAAGTTATTATCCAACCACAATCAAATTCATTCTATCTGGATTGTGTCATTTATCTGGACAGGTTCTTTGTCTTTGTGATTTTTTCCAACAATGACAAGCTAAAATAAGATAGAAATGACAATATTTTTAAAAAGTAGGGAGTAGAAACTATAGATAACTGCATGAAAATATAAGGAGTAGAAGAAAAATGTTTGCTAAAAGATTATTACTCCAGTGAAGTAGATACCCCAAATGTCTGCTTAAGTAAGGTAAATAAGTATTTGTACTTCATTACTTGAAAACCTTTGTTGTTTTCTATTGTTGAGTTATTGTCTATGGTTTTATGTCAGCTGTGCCCAAAACGACCTCTGATTCTTTGCTGGACCAAAGGAAAGAACTGCTTTTGTCAAGGATGGGGGACCAAAAACTAATAAAACTGTTATTTAAAGATAAACTTCAATCACATGTTTAATACATTTGCAGTGGTCTCTAGTACGAATGAATGCTATATAAGTAATTCTGTGGGAAAAGAAGCTCCGGTGCGCCTGTTTGAGGACGTAGAATTCAGCTGACTGTGATTGGTCAAATAACGACTCGTACACACTGTGCGACTTTTTCACTTTTTTGAGCCGATTTTCTCCTCGTGCGAGAATCTACGAGCTCGGGGCGAGTTTTGCGCTGAGCGTCGTATAGTATACAGGGGGTTACGAGAGGCGATTAACACCACATGACCAGCTGCCGATCAGCAATCGTAAGCTCCGACGGATTTTTGGCGTGCTTGATATTTTGCTCGTCCCTCGTGAGGGTATCGCACTGTTGAAGCGGCGCTGCGAGCGTCTGTGACCCAAAAAGTATCAGAACCGCACACGGCGCATGCGCAAACACAGAAGCAGTAGCGTAAATGAAGGAAGTGGAAGCGAAAACAAACCAAAAGGCTAACCCACTTTCAAAATAAAAGCAGCGTTGCTTTGTTTTGATGAAAAATAAACTTTTTTTCTTCAGTTAACAGCGGGAAATGCTGGTAATTTATCGATTTTGATCAAAAGTGGATCAAATATAATACAAATAATATGTTTTCATTGTTATTTTGTTATTTAAGGAACAAACCAGACTTTTATTTTTATGTCAGATTGATTTTTTAACCGTAACAACAAGCAGCGCTTGCCATGAAGCAACAGAGTACGCTTCTATTCCAAATGCCGTCCTTGTCCTCCCATACTCAGACCAACGTGTTGCGTCATATATACTTTTTTTTAGCTGCGACGAGTTCATGCCAGACGTACAGTGTGAGCAGTCAGGTCGCATCCGAGAAGTGGGTCGTACAGTGTGAGCACATGACTCGAGATTTGCTCTGCGAGGAACTCGTACAGTTTGAGCTGAAGCTGAACGCTACGAGTGAAAAAGTCGCACAGTGTATGCCCGGCTTAACAAAGATGGTGTGTGAACGAGCGAAGACCCACTCCTCCTAAAAACAAAAACTCTTTGATTCACGCGAACGTCATATTTGGCTTCATAAATGGCAATTTTCGCCAAAAAGCGACAAGTTTGCAAGTATGAGACGAACGTATTTTAAATTCACAGCAATACTAACAACATTTAAGACTTTACTACATCAATTTAAGACTTTTTAAGACTTTTCAAGGGTCTTAATTTTCCTTAAATCAATTTCAAGACTTTTAAGACTTTTCAAGACTCCGCGGATACCCTGACTCTGCTTCATTTAAGACAAAATACTCAGCTTCAATGAGAATAAGAAGTCAAAGTAGGAGTGGAATAGCATAAGCTCACAGTGTCGAATTTTCCTGCAGTTTATGCATTTTTTTAATATTCAGTCATGAAGTTCAAGTAATAGTTTTCAATTGAATTCATGAACAGTTTGAAACAGCCTTTTAGTTTGATCTTTTAACATCACCAGTTAGTGTTTATGGACCCAGGTCATCTGTAACTTAGAGATAAAGTGTTTCTAATACGGTGGATCCCTAGACAAAGCCATACTAGTATCTAAAACATATGCTTGATAGCTCAACCAGCATGTCAGAGCACAAGCTAATAATAACATGAGGCGTTTAAGAAACTCATCTGATTTTTATTAATGCATGTCTAATAAATCTATTTTCATTGCAAACTTCAGATCAACTACAGACCCTTTCCTACTGTGTCACGTTGAACCTTCACACTGAACTCTCACCTAAGAATAAATCAGGCTGCTCTCTGACTCTTGATTAACCCTCCTGTTGTTAGAAGCATCTGGATGCCATTAATCGCTGAATGAATGCTGTCAGTAAAACCACCAGCACCCTGAATGCTCACCTGTTGCCAGCAGAAGTGCTCCTACATACCAGGAGGGGTGTGGATTTCTATTTACCACTTGTTGTGTTTGATGTCGGGTGTCAGCGAGTGTGGGCGGTTTGATAACGCCGAGTGAAGCAGCTGTCTTAAGCAGTTCCTGTGTAATTGTAATCCCCCGATCAGCCTTTCTGTAAACAACAGATAGTAAACTTAGCCTGGAGCTTGGCTCAGTGTTTAACCCACGCACACACACGCAGACACACACACATGCATGCACGCACGCAAGCAAGCACACACACATTGTTTGCTCGTACCTAATGCAAACACACCTGGATTTATAAATACACTGCACACAACCTCACACACTGACACCTCATGTGATAGATCATCAAAACCACTTCATGTAGCAACTTAAAGCACTTCTGTTTTTGATTTGTCTGCAAAAATGACATGATGACACTCCCATAAATCCCAACTTCCCCCTTTTTATGCTCATGAGCAACTACAATTCTTGCAAAACTGGACTTGGGATCAAACGCAAGAAGAACTCCACTCCATGTATCATTTTTATAATCCTTCAAGTGCAGCGTCTGCGTAAGACTGATGAAGTAAACTCTTCTGGCGGCGTCTCTCTCGGATGTCAGGTTTTATCACTACTGTGCCAGACGATTGTGCTGAAAGCATCCTTCCTCTGGTTCTTTCTGTGTGCAGCACTGAGCGGTTGAGGGAAATGTTAGCTCACTTTGCCTCTGTAAGGCATTTATGAAAGATACACAGCAACATGTCTGAATGGGCCAACTGAATATTTAATGTCTTTCTGACAAACATATAGAGCTTAATTCTGGCTCTGCTTGCTTTTTCTTTCTCCTTTGGATGTGCTTTTCCATGTATTTATAGTTAGATGTGTTCATGAGATGTTGTAGCATGAGCTCATTTATTACCTATTAAAGAAACATGTAACCTGAATCTTAAAACTATTTGTCTCAAAACTTTATAACTGTTCATGAAGAAGACGTTTTAAACCTTCACACTGCTAAAAGTTTCATATTGCATGGCTTCTGACAGAATTCTACAGTTTTTAGAGAAAATTTACAGAGAGGCTAACTATGCAGAACGTCCAGTTCAGTGTGCAACAATTTGAGAGGGTCATAAATGATAATTGTAAAATGCAAAACTGATGACTGTATAACGTTTATAAAATAGCGTTTGCATGACTGATTGTGCATTTTTCAGAAAAGTGTTTAAAAACACTGAAAATTTACTTTGGACCTGCTGTGACTAATCATTAGCTTACCTGTTTGATAATAACAACAATAATAATAATAATAATAATAATAATAAAAAATAAACTGTTTTTCTACACTGAGGCCATTCAGAGCGTTCCACAAATTGAACTCACTTAAAGAATCCAAAAAGGCCACAAAAATTATTCTTGACAAGTTCTAGTTTGGGATTTTAATCAAATTTAGCAAAGTTAGAACAAAAACTATTGGAAATAGCTGGCTGATTTTGTTGAGTCAAATATTATTTATTGAAACCTAATTAATTTCCTTTGTTTATTTTTTTATTTTATTTAAAAAAACTAATTTAGTTCCCATAATTCTCTTTTTTTACACACAGAATCACTCCTCTGTTAACCTAGATCCCTTCTGCATTTAAACCTGATGGTATGATATTGCTTGGGTTCAACACAGTCAGTGACAGAAGAGTAGCTTGTTTTGGTTCATGCGCACACACACACACACACACACACACACACACACACACACACACACACACACACACACACACACACACACACACACACACACACACACACACACACACACACACAAATGCGCTCAGTAGCGCGCACACACACAGACATACACACAGGCGTGCGCACACACACAAATATCAATACATTTGAAGTTAAAGGTTGAATACGGAACATGGACACTATAGCAACATCTAGTGTTTAGAGGTGGTATTGCAACAACAGAACTAATTTTCCAGCCGTCGGGGTGTTGGTTCACTGATACATGAAGTGACCAGCCAGCACCATGTCCAGGGTAATGACTAATTTCTACTAATATGTTTATTTTATAACAGTATTTACTGTTAGAACATCTTCTGGGCTCAGAATCAGCTGCTTGACTTGTCAAGTCCTCCATTTTACACAGTCCCAGCCTCGCCTTGCCGAGTGGACTTTTTACCGCAACAGTGCCCTCTAGTGGCTGGTAGGTGTACACATAAATCCAGTGTCGTGCCCGTCAAAATAAAATTGTTATTATTTTTTTTTTAAAGGAAAAATTGTACCTTCATTCTGCACACCTCTAAACGCCTCGTGGAGGTATTATTATTTTTTTTAATATAGCTTTTTATTAAATATTTTCATATTCAACCTTTAATAAAGAGAAAATGCATGTTTTAGTCAGGAGTCGACTTCTCTCATCCATGTAAATGAGCAGGTGATAGCTTAGTTGTGACCAACACTGGATAATCTGAGGTGGAGAACTTTTATTTGTTTCAGAGACACAGCTAAAGACAAGCGATTAGTCAAAGCAATTAGACCATAGATCAGATGGTTATTTTATTACAGAGCCTTTCTACTGATGTTTGACTCGAATAATCAGAATACTGACTTCTAGTGGTTTTATTTTATTCATTTGGTTTAACCTTTTTTATGCATTTTTTTAATCTGTCACACAATCTAAAACTGAACTTTTACATTCAGCGTTTTATTGTTTAAAAATTAAATGATCCATTCGCTTGAATCATGAGTGAGATTTTTAAAATTTTGATCTATAGGGCGTCATCTTTAAAATTAAATTTTAATTAAATTTGGAGCCTTGTCTGTGTGTTTGTCATCAAACCGTACAATCTTATTAAGTTCAATTGAAACATTTATACATCTACTTTTACTGAAACCTCACAACAAAGACAAACAAGAACACACACATGTGCAAGTGTCTGAGCTGAGTTTTCAAAGGGCTCACAGGACAGAGGCAGCTGAGAGATGTTACGTAAGAAGAGTCAGCAGCTCATAAAGAGGCTGACATAGACACAGCTTAAACGGGTTTATGAGTAACAGAACAGTTTTGTTTATTTTTAGGGTAACAATCCACTTCCTGTTTCATCTGGTTTATTTGTACAGTAAAATAGAGACCTTATAAAACATTCTTCAGTCAGAAAGAATCATTCAGAATTACGTGTATGTGTGGTAAAATGTGAAATTCCATAAACGGAGTGTAATTTATTCAGAGACTGCCAGACAAAAAGACCAGAGAAGATTTGTCTCCTGTCACTTAAATGATGAAGGACAACGACTTTTGTTCTGGAATGAACTTAATGGTTTCAGCTCATCTTATCAGAGATTTGAGACGGATAAAGGAGACTTTGTTCTCCCATGATTCGTCTCTTCTCCTTCTTTTTCTGTTTCTTCTTTTTTTTTGTTCACCCCCAGTTTCCAGTTTTATTCCCCATCACATGGCTTAACAAATGTCTGCATTTATTTCCAAACGTGACACAAACAGAACAGCTAAGAGACTTTTTCCCTCTCAGAAAGCATCAGCAGAACACTGATCCCACACATTTGATGGCTGCAGAAGCATTGCTGTTCCTAAATCTTCTTGCTTTGAAGGCCTGGATTTAAACAGTTTTATGTAATCCTGCATCCAGGGCGAGCTAGTTGAGATTCTTAGGTCAATTAAAAGTAACAGTGTTCATCTCTTGGTAGTAAAGCACAAAGGCTAGCCATTATTGTGAAGGTGCTGTCACTGTCAGCACACATCTGGCCTCTTTAATGGAAACAAATGACAAGGAAGATTATTTGAGAAGTTTTGAGATTAAAGTGAAAATGTTGGCTTGTTTTTATATAGCCTCTAGTTCTACAACCCCCCAAGGCACTTTACAAAGCTGATGGTGATGAGCCACAATATAGCCACAACTGCCCTGGGGTGCACCGACAGACGGTGTCACATGTCCCTCCAACCACCATCAGCAGGCATGCAGGGTCTTGCCCAATGACATAATAACTGACAAGGACAGAGTCTGGGTTCAAACTGGCAACCCACCAGGAGTGATCTCCTAACCCTGAGCCCAAGTTAGCAGCAGCAAAAACAACTTTTACTTCTTTACATTTTAACTGTTCTAGTAAAGGTTAGTGCGCTTCGGTGAGATGAAGGAACACAAATATGTAAAACAAATTATGAAAGTATTTTTAAAAGCCTCCTGTCAACTCCATATTAGATACAAACTCGTTTTTATGTCTTGGCCTAATATCGTTCTCTCTGTTTTGCTTCAGATTTGTTTTTCAGTCTGAGCAAACGGACAACAGAATAACCACATAGACATCAATAAAATACTTAGAATCTTTCTGTTTTCTGGTTTAGATGCAAATAATGAAATAAGAATTTCTGAAGCGTTAAGACTGACATTGATGGACCTTTAAGGGTCATTGTCTTTGCTCCACCTTTTTACTCCTTTGCACATGACTTCCCTCCTCTTTCTTTCTCCTCCCACTCTCCCTCTGCTGCTTTCTCTGGCAACAGCAAAGGCTGCAGATCAGCGTTTATAGAATAAAGTGTGAGTAGTGTTGACGTCCATCTGGGATCTGATCTGGCTGGCAGGAAAAGATGCTGCTCTCCATATGTGTTCTTGGCAGAGATCAACCACTTTTAATGGTGAAGTAATTAATAAAGAGACTTGCCACAACCTGTGAGGGTGTTGTGATGTAATTATGTGGTGCTCAAGTTTCCTAAATTAGCAGTTAAATTTACTGAAGAACTAGTTTATTAAATGTTTTTGGGTTCCGATCAGCCATGCATTTAGTTTTACTGATATCATCCTACAAGACCTGCAGGAGACAGACGCATTTTTATTATGCAACGCTTATTCATCACAAAATAAAATGTATAGATGACGGGTTTTAAAAATTGATCAAAGAATATTTGATATGAAGCACCGGTGCTTGTTATCATCTGTCATCGTCTGATGTGTAAAAAAGACTTACACAGTTCTGTGCACAGACATATAAATAGAAATCAATAAACTGGCAAAGGAATCAAAAACACTGAAAGGAAGTCGATGTCAGAGTCAGGTGTGAAAGAAGACAATATAGAGAAATGGAAACAAACAGCTTGGTTTTTACAAGCTGCTAAAAATAGACAACAAGTCAAGTCAACTCTGTTTAGCAGGTGAGAGGGAAAGGATGGAAGTCTAATGTTTGCTGAGCTTTCTGGTTGAAACTTTGATGAGGTAAGACAAATATCAGAAATATAACGTGGTGCAGGGAAAATGTTTTTTTTTTTAATTTTTCAAACGTCATCACAAATTCATAGTCAGTAAATTTAACCATATAGCAAATATATATTTTTAATTTCATCGAAAGTAGTCACAAATCAAAGCATTTTAATAGACTTCCAGATAAATAGCCAATAGAACATTTATCTTAAGGGACTTTTACGTGTCAACAGACCTGAGAAACACACATAATTAATTGTACATAACAGGCCAGAAACACTGAAAGTTGTTTTAGGAATAATCATTCCTGAGTGAGTTTCTAGTTCTGGTGCTGCCAAGTTTAGAAGTCTGCATGAGCGGACTGTGTATCTCACTTAGCTGTGACTGTTGGCAACAAATTACAAACAGCATTCATAAGGGAGTGTGCAAAATGTCTTGAAACATTCACAAAAGTGAGTAACTTCCTTTTGGGATTCACAGGGCCTTGATCTTGTGTCACATGAATTTTGAACAAAATAACATAATAAATGATAAATAACTTGCACTTGTGTGGTGCTTTCCTGAATCATAGGACTCCAAAGTGCTTTACACAATAGTCAGTCATGCACACATTCATGAGCTGGGGTTCAAACCAGCAACTCACCAGTTACACGGCAAACTCCTAACCCCAGATCCACCATTGCTAAATATCATCCAATAGCAAAAATAATGTCCTAATGTGATCTGACTGCACATTTCTGTATGTATTTACAAATTTGCTCTAAATTTAGCATCTTCTACTATTTGTCATAATAGCAGCCCAGTGAGATACTGGTGTTAGGTAACTGAAAGTTTCCATTTATCGTCTGTTTATTACAAAAAGAATCCAAAATATAACACACATTAAAATACCAGTAAACTGTACCTTGATGGACAGGAAACAACTTGCGGCCTTGTTACTGTTTAGTTTAAAGAAGACATATCCTGCAAAAATCTCTTTTTGCTTACTTTTGTGCTGCCATGTGGGTCAACTGCCTCTATAAACATTCCAAACGTAAAAAAAAACATCCAACCATTTTCTGTTGGTGTTTGGTTTTAGGAATGATGTGCCTAAAATGACTTGTTTCAAAAAGTTCCTGTTTGTGACATCACAAACTGGGAAATTAGAATAGAACCACCTCTCATGTGCAAGAGAGAACTGCCGTTGAAGGAGCAGCAGTTCTACTCTAAGCTCCTCCCAGATATCAGAGCTTCTTAGGCCCAATTTCAATACTTGCACTGCGCCCTACACCCTTCTGTGAAGTGCGCAGTAAGGCTTCGAGTGCGTAGTACACAAGTGTGTAAATAATTGGGACAGTGAGCATTGTGTCATCGACCATGAAGCATGCTGGGATGCATGTCGCTGTTTGTGCTTTATAAAAAATCTTTATTAACAGCTTTCAAACAAACAAACAAACAAACAATTATTTGACTAAATGTAAACTAATTGCTGTCCCCATTAGGGATGCAACGGTACGCGGTAAAATCCCGGACCGTTCGGTCCTCCCTGCACGGGACAATCTACCCTCGTGTACCGCGGGACTTCGGTTTTGCCATTATTTTAGCGCTGGTCCTTTTATTTCACGGCACCAGGGTGCGTTTGTCTGTCCAGGCAGATGAATTTCATTCCGTGTGCCCGCTCTAGTCTCGTCTGAAGCTGCTCACAGCAGACCCCCTCCCTACCCGCGAGTAATCCAGTCACAGGTTTGACCCGCCCCACTGAGCTGAAAGTTTGAGCAAAACAAGCGCTACAGAGAGAAACTTAACCACGGCGACATGCGACGCGCCGTCTTCATACAAACCTTCCGTGTGGGAACATTTCTGGTTTGCAGTTGAATGTAAAGTCGAGGAGAGAAAACGGTGAACTCAGAGGCTCACTTTATTTGACGCCACAACCACAACCCCTCACACAACACACTCCAGAGTCACGACCTTCCTTGGACGTCCTACAATTCCAAATTACGCGTCCCTCCCGGTCCCGCTTCGGTCGCCCTAGCCTCTCACTGACACCACATTGAAAAGGCATTTTAAAAGTGACATTTCTGTTATTATACACTGGACTACAAGTAATACATCTGAAAAGCTACATTATTGCGTGAATAAAATAAAGTTTGGAAATTTCAGATTTTCTTAAGCTTTTCTACAATTCAAAGTGGACCGAAACCGGACCGAAACCGTGACCCAAAAACCGAGGTACGGACCGGACCGTGGGGAAAGTGGACCGTTGCATCCCTAGTCCTCATTTATATCTTAGTCTAAAACATTCAGAGCATGAATAAATACCATTAATCGTCTTAAAATGAACTTATTTCACTTGAAAATACATGTTTTCAGAAAAGGCACTTGAGTCATTACTCCGCCGCATTCTCAAACTTCCCATGTAGCAATGGATTGTGGGTAATACCCTTGCCCGAAGCGCAGATTAAGGGTGCAAAATGGGTGTGGTCAACTTCCGCACTTGAGAATCGGGAAGCCCTATTCGCACCCCTGGCCGGAAACACGCAGTTGAAGGGCGCAAGGGTGCAAGTGCGAGTATTGGGACTGGGCCAT
Organism: Aphyosemion australe; assembly: GCA_006937985.1. NCBI lineage: Eukaryota > Metazoa > Chordata > Actinopteri > Cyprinodontiformes > Nothobranchiidae > Aphyosemion > Aphyosemion australe. The sequence continues at coordinate 3,584,611 of SSNS01000009.1, forward strand.
AGCTTATAGCAGCCTGAATGAGTGATGGGTGGGCGTGGCCAGCCCCAGCCTGTTTTCTTAAAGTGACAGAGTCCTGAAACAACTGATTCTGGAAGGTGCTGAAACTGTCAAGAATAAAACAGGTGAAATAGTTTTATGTGAGAAAGGTTTAATGCAAAGATCTTCATAAACATATTTTATATCGACCATAAAACTTTTATAACTTAAGATAAAAAGTCCTAATATGTTCCGATTTAACATTCTGCAGTTAGCAGAGGTGACACTAACAAAAACATGAATCATATGTTTCTTTGAGGCAGACACGACACATGCGATGCCTCTTAAGTGACTCAGAGTGACTCATTCCTCTGGGTTTTTGATCCTATTACACCTGAACCTCCCCCCACAGTGCTTCAATCTTCCAAAAGTCACAGTCCAAATGATCGTCAGGCAGTAGGCCTCTTATATGCCTCATAATCCTATTTGCTCCTGTCAGGTGTTAATTAAAGTGAAATGCATCCTGAGCATTAATCTGCTTCAGAGGTAGTATGGTTTTTCTCTCTTTTAATGTCTGTTAGAAACATGAAACATCTGATTCCATGGCAGGGATGAATGTTGTACTTGGACTTTAGGAGCACACATGCAAACAAGCTCCTTTGTCTGTTTTGTTCCAAGCATCTAAATTTCAAAGGAACATGAAATGGCATTTATTTGCTTTTCTCAGAAGAATAATACTAAAGACAACTTATGTAAATACGCACAAAAAGAGAACCTTTAAATCCAAATCAGACCAAATTAAATGCCTATTACATTTAATTGGTTTTTCATAAATTATAATAATTATTTCTGGGTTCATAAGTATTATGGGTGACAACATTTAACCAGAATAAGGACATAATATTATTAACATCATAACTGAGAACATGAGTATCCATCCATAAACATGTTGGGATCTGAAATGTGTTTGTTTATCTTTTTACCTGGTGATATTTTCTTTTTCATATTTAATGGAACACTGAGCTCTTTTTCATTGTAATGGAGTCATTATTCAGTTATCCAAGAGGTTTTGAATTTCAGTGAGGCATTTTTTGGACCTAAAATCAGTGAGAAAATTATTTTTGTTTTGAATAAGTGGAGCATTCCTCATATAGCAATATGTGACTCATACCACACACATATGCTCCTAATCACATGGCATACTGAACATGTGTCTGACTCATAGAGGAGACTGTGTGAGAACAGAATAATAATAGGGAGGCTGTAAAGGATATCAGGATTTTTTAAAATCGAATGTATTTAAGAATTTTTTCTATTTTGCTGATCAAAAATTAATCATTTAAGTATTTATTAAATTCCCAGAATTTATTCTGACCATATTATCAATTATTCAAACAAGACATGTTCTCAAACACCAAACCTATAGTTTGTACTGCGCGTTGGTTTTCAAAGTTGGGTTCAGGACACAATTATGGGTCGTGAAACATCAGGTCAGGGGTCTTGAGAAAATCTACAGAAATCACATAAACTTCTAAAGCGATGCCTATTTATGTGTCATTGCTGTTGGGCAAAAATGTTGTTTCTCCAAGTTTTATAATTATCATGTTTGTACGTAAATCAGCTACACTGGTCACCTTTCACATTAAAAGAGCTCAGCATGTGCTGAAGAGGGAGCAGATAAAGGACGAACAGTAGAGGCCCCAGCACAGAACCTTGTGGGACACCATGGGTGAAGGAGGTGGTGGAGGACCAAAACTTGGAGATGGCCACAGAGAAGGAACGCTTAGACAGATAAGAAGAGAACCACTCCAGTGCAGAACGTCAGCATCATATGTCTTCAATCCAGGTTTAGAAATAAAAACAACCATATAATTATGGTCTTTTAATTGAGGTCACTCCTGCTCCTGTTTGTCTCACGCAGTGTTCTGACAGAATGAATATTCAACCCTTACATGCTTTTTAAACAAAATGAGTTGTCAGTGTTCTCTAAGGAACTATGACGTAAAGCAATTAGCCTTTCGCCGGCCCCGCCCCCAAAACGGCTATTGTTCAATCACACATCATAGCAACCGTTACTATCTGACAACTCCAAACAAGATGATGAAGCTAAGCCTAATTTACGTAGAATACTAAGCATTAGCCTCGATATAGTCGTTCCCCTTCAGAACCTCCTCATCGAGCTCAACCAGCAACAGCCAAGCATGAGTGCTCCCTCCACCCGCGGCTGGGCAGAGGTCTGCCTCCCAGACTACCCAAGACCCTAAGCCCTTTTTATAAAACAATGCCGCCAATTTGCCGCAATGTTGAGGCGGCATCAGGGAGCGTTAGGTCGTTTATAAGAGCTCAGACCGTGGCAATAATGTTGCGCAATCATGTCCGTTTTATAAAAGATTACGCGATGGCGGCATAAAGGGGTATGGGGGCGGTCTCTGCACTGTCACGGACTTGCGTTTATCTTGGACATAACTTGCTTTTTATTGCGATCAAAGCCGCGCTCGTTACGTTTTTTTTCACAAGCAGCTACAGGTGTCTGTCGATCCACCGTCCCTGTGAACTGTCAGATGATCTGAGCTGCAGATCTAACGGAGAGAAGCTCCTGGAGCACCGCATCGCTCCAGTTTATCATCTCAGCTGGTTCTGTTTACAAAACGGAACGTATGCCCGTGTTTACGTTAATTTTCAATATAGCTCCCAGCCGGAGCTCGGCAATAATTCATCACGTGTTCATGATTCTACCCTCTTTTGCGCCAAGGCTTAATGTGTGTTTATAAAACCGGCGAAGCCACAATATTACTATCAAGCGTGGCGGCATGAATGCCGCAAAATTCCCGCAACATGATGCCGCCATGGCACGTTCATAAGACATACATTGCGGTAATATTACGCTGATTTGCCGGCACGGTGTGTCTTATAAAAAGGACTAAACCTCAACCGTGTGTCTTATAAACGCACATTAAGCCTTGGCGCAAACAGCGGGTGGTGTCATGATCACGTGATGAATTACTGCTGAGCTCTGGCCGGGAACAGACTTAGCTGAGATGATAAACTGGAGCGATGCAGAGCGCCGGGAGCTTTTCTCCGTTAGATCTGCAGCTCAGATCATCAGCTGACATCTCACAGGGACACCTCCGTTCCTCGGATCCACGAGTCCCCGGACGTCGGACCTTCTCCCGAACTCCCAACTCCTTGTTCCTTGCTACGCTTCGCTCAGCGGAGCCGACACTAATATATCCCTCCACTGCATACTGTAACCTTTTTTGCCTCGATCTGGATGATATTGCGGAGGAATTGCTCCAAAAAATGTCGCTGACACGCATCTTTCTACTTCTTTCCATCGCGGCAATCAGCCGAGCTGCAGTATTTGATCCACTTATTGTCGGACTTAGTAACAGTAACTAAGGGGGGCGGGGCTTGGCTAAAGGCTAATTGGCTTTGCAGAAGCGATTGTGTCACATTTGATTGACTGATATTAGAAAGTGTTACTTTAATTAGTCGTGTTTCCTTCCTCTAAGCTCTAGTGAGATTCTCTTCCTGTTGGGCTTCTTCACCTTGACAATGTTTAACATCCACTTTGTAGTAAATCATCTTTAAATATAAAATGCAATAAGCTAGGTGTGTACTATACCGTACAGTATAGATATAGAGAGCCAATAAAATCTGGCTAATTTTCTTAGAGCAGTTTTATATTGATTGCAATTGTCTTTGTTCTAACTATCTCCCAATGGCAGTCCAGGTGATCATGTCACCTTTCGTAGGCCTTTGGTAACAATAATAAAGAAAAGATGAAAGAACAAAAGACTCAAAGGAGACAAAAATGTGGAGTAGCAAAAAACAACGAGCTCAAAGACAAAAGAGAATAAAAATCATCCATGTTTCAAAGAAAACCTGAAGTTCAACTCGACTTAACTTTCTCTGCCGCCTGCAAGGTGACTTACAAACAGAATAAAAGTATTCTAACTTGAGATGAATCCACGCTGAACCAAAGGCATCCTAAAAGACAATGTGCTAGATTTCCTCCTCTTGTAAAACCACATTTAGGCCAGGCTATTTTTGAAAAAAAAAAAAAAAAAACCCAGGCTACAGACCTGTTTCTGTGCTTAATTCTGAGTCTAAATCACTGAATCCAGCCATGATGACTGCACTCCAGCTCACTGATGGATGTGAACTGTGACGTGAGTAAATTGTGCAAATTGCAGGTGATAAATAGGAGTGTGGTTCATTTTTCCTGACCTGACAATGCTTCGCTTGATTACACATCCTTGAACCCCAATTGTGCACAGTTTGTGAGGATGGGTGTCACTTATGAGGGTTTGACACTGAGCCTGCTCCACCGGTACACACACAGACACACACACTTGAGTTTAAGCAAAGCACAACCAAGCGTGTCGCTTGCTTTATAATATAGACAATAAATATAGCATCTGTCATATTGTTTCTGTAAAGCCCCAGACATGACTTATTATTCCTAAAACCTTTAAAGAGATGAGCAACTAACCAAGGCAAGACAGCATCCCCCTCACCATGCTCTCATTTGTACCCAGTCCTGTAAAGATTTATTCATGTCAGAGAAGCAAGGGCATCTATTGCAGCCTGCTGAAGGTCCAGTGTTGCAACACCACTGCCTATAGATCATGAACTTGGATGACAGCTCACTCTGAAGGGCCATCCTCATACAGATTGTAGTCCTGGGCTGTGCTGTACAATCCATCATGCTTCCTTCAGGCCCAATACGCACTCTTCATCAAAGCTGAGCAGGAGATGAACGCTGTAAAAAACGGTGCCCACCCCCTTCCATGTTCTCATTTTCCACTGTCGCTCATTTTTATAGCCTCCGATGGTCGGCCTGCTCTTTAATTAATGTCATCTGTTACCAGACATTTATTAAAATCTTCTGAATCTCTTCTAGTTGTCTTCCACAATCCTGTTTCTTTCTGTAGGGATGGGATCATGCAGAATTTTTAAATAGCAGAAGCAACATACCAATAATATGATTTACTACGCCTTGATGTCTGCAAGTTTAAACCGTTTTTTTATCTTCTCTGATTTGTTGATGACGGAACTAAATTAAACTAAAACATTCATACATGTTTTTAGATTCTGAGACATCAAAAGGAACAAGACTTCATTTTTAAGTTTAATATCATGTAATCAAATAAAGAAATGTTTTGTCTCTGGAGCCGATAGAGGAGTTACCGTTGAGATATGTGGGAGTTTGTGAGGCTGTTGGTGGGATGGTGTTATCCACCAGCTTCAACAACAAACACATAAACTGTAGGAGCAAGTTCATGGGAGGCTGTAAGGTCAGTAGAGCTGGATTTGTGACGTGTGATTTTCTGCACAACACGAGCAGCTGCACAGCAGCTCAGAACAACATGTTGCCATGAAGCCATTCAGCTTTGATGCTCTTCCATCACCTTTTATGCCATTTCTTTTTTATGTCAATGCAGTTGTTGGGCAAAACATCACTCTACTATTCGCAGACTACACCATCTGATGGTGAAACTTGCTGACATTAACTCCTTTCCCTGGGACTCATGGTCATATTTATTTGGTAAATGATTGGGAAATGATTCTAGTTAGGCTTCAGTGTCAGGCTTAGGCAAAAATAGATTCTGAAACGTAACTGACATGAATATTAGATTGTGGCTCCTAATCTAAATTATTCTAAAACTGCTAGGCTAACTTGAGATTTCATATGTGGCTAAAAATAGGCAGGCCAAAGACCAAACTGCCCCTCAACACGGTTAAACAAACACACAGCAGATCAAAACAAAGAGCTGTGACATAACGCGTGGAAACGAATGTCAGTAATGTTTGGCCGGAGTGAATAAAATGTGACCTTTAAGACTCATCTAGCCCCCAGGTCACATGTTGGGTTCAGTAGTTTGTTAATATGTTGTTGACTATTTTTAAATAAAGCTATCATACAGATTCATTGAGAACTTATACAAGTCATCTTGTGTTTTGGTTTTTTGTGTGTTTGAGTTACAAAAGCCAGATAATGTAAGCTTTTTTGAACTTTTTATGGAATGGTTTGTGTACGTTGAGTGTGTAATGATTTAGTTCATGTCTGGAGGGCTCATCTGGGAGTAAGAAGTAAAGCTAGAAGCTCACTGGGCCTTAAAATGTACATTTAGACTCACACTGAATTGGTTTTTACAATACTTATCCTTGAAGTTATATATGTCAAGTGGGTCATTAGACAAAATAGCCAACAAATGCCAGTAGTTTTGCAATTTCTCTTGTTGCTACTTACCCCTGCTAGGATACGTACGTGTCACGTAACCTAGGCGTAGCGCAGTGTTTCTCAATTATTTTCTGTCATCCCCTCCCTAGCTCCCAGACCCCCCCCCCCCCACACACACACACACCTACTGGGTTTTCCGCATTTTTGACCATATTCACAGTTAATCTGGGGGTTATGGGCTTTGCCTTATTTTCTTACCTTTGTCTACCAAAGGCCATCACCAGCTCGCCTCCACCGTTTGCTCCGTCAGCTTGGTGCTTTGGTCTGTTTGTATGCTGCTGCTGCTGGGTTAAACAGGTAGCCTCTTGATTAGTCTGAGCACTGCTGCCATCTAGTGATTGGAGGCTGGTTTCAGCATGAAAAAAATGCTAAAATATTGGATTCTTTTGCCTCTCGCACCCCCACCTGGCAACCCCTTGCTCACTCCCCAGGAGGGCGAACCCTTTAATTGAGAAGTACTGGCATAGCGTGATACACAGCTAATCAATGGGTGTTTCCACCGGCTGCAAAGCAGTGCATCTTGGGAAGTGTCTCAGAAGCGTAGCATCGCTAATTTTATGCTTTTGCATCAAGCTCAGCAGTTCAGGTTGGGCAAAACAGGAAATCAAACAAGGGAGCAATTTAAAGCATCTGGCAACTTTCAAAATAAAAGTTACATGCAGATTTACAATTCACGTCTGAAACGCTCCTGGTGGAATAGGGACGTGCTACTGAGCTCACAGCGAAAACATGTCTATTACGTTACACACAACTTACACAAAGGTTGGGTTAGGATTAAAATGTCCTAAAGGGTGAGTAACACCATGGGTGGAGACTTATTCCAAGCAGACTTTCTGTTAGAAAAATACCTGCAAAAAAGGCGTCACCTGGAGGACCGAGAGAGCGGCACTGAGGCAGTGATTGACAGCACCATCCTCAACCCTGCAGTGCAGCCACGTAGCACGGTACAGACAACGTCACCCTGCACTGCAGCTCTACAGCAATCAGCTGTGGCTGATTCTAAATCCGTGTGGAGCAGAGTTTTAACCTGAAGATGGAGATTACGGTTTTGGGCTGAAATATTAAAATTTAAGTAAGTTGCACTAAACTGCCAAAATAATGATTACACATGTCTACAGCACTATTAGACACTCATCTATACAGGTTATCAGCAAAAAAAACGTTGATTTAAGTGTTACTTGCTCTTTAACTATGCTCCGGTGGCCTAGTGGTATGAGTGTCCGCCCTAGGACAGGGAGATTGAGGTTCGAATCCTGGTAGGGTCATACCAAAGAATTTGATAAAATGGGACCCAATGCCTCCTCGCTTGACACTCAGCATTAAGGGGTTGGATTGGGGGGTCAAACCACCAAATAGTTCCCGAGCGCAGCCACAGCTGCTGCTCACCGCTCCCCACCACGGGGATGGGTCAAATGTGGAGATGTAATTTCACCAGTGTGTGATGATGAATTGGGACTTTAACTTTAACTGTCTCAGTTTTGTAGCAAATTAACCAATTTAGTCCCAATTCTGCTCTCATAGTCACCTGACTTCTCACAAGCGTTTAGCTGTGATGACTTTGGAGAGGACACTCGTCTCACAGATGTCATGAACAATTTCAAAATTCTAGCAACGCCAGAGAGTAGCAGTGCACAACATAAAAGCAAACTGGAAACCTTCATAAATGTTTTGACATAATTTGAAAACTCCCTTATGAAAGTGGTTCGCAATTAGTCACCAACAATCACAGCCCAGTGTCATCTATTCATGGCAAATAAAAAAAGAGCATCCTAAAGGGTTAAATAAAAACCTGGAGGACAGTTTTAAATCAAGTATAAATCTGTAGCTTTTATCATCTTTTTTTGTTGTTTTATAGCTGAATTTAATCCAACTGGAAACCGGAAGCACTTATTTAAAGCAGCATTCCGCAACTTTGCAGTTATATGTTCTCTGTCGCCCTCTAGAGGCTTGCTGCATAACGCCACTGTCATAACAAAAAATCTCTCTCGGGCATAAGAGGCATGTTTACATTCCTAATATCAGGCAAAACAACGAAAACAAACTTTTCCACCTCCACACATTGAATAAATAGTTTTATCAGGACTGTATAACAACTTTATGCCCGACCAAACACAATAACCCTGGTGAAATCATGTATTACTTACCTAGCCATTAGCAGCACGGCTAGGTCAGAGTCCGTAGTTCATGCCTTTCTTTCTAAAAGAGCTCTCCAGCGAGGAAAAGACGGCCCAATAATAACTCTGGTCTTTGCTCTTGCTCTATCACGTTCTTCTTTTCCTATATTCCTCTGATAAGGGATTTCTAGCTTTCTTTGGTGAATCTGCCACTGCTACAGTGAGTCTACGTTATACAAGTATGGCAAGCCAAAGGGATAAAAAAAATACGCGTTCTAAACTCTCATTATGTCCGCCAAAACGCTCGTTCAAGACGTGCATTTTGGCGGACATAACGCGCGTTTAGAACACGCGCTTTTTTATCCCTTTGGCTTGCCATATTCTGCCGTAAAACGACACCCAGTCAGTACTTCCGGCGCTACCCGAAGCACAAAAACTGTATAGCGCAGTAAACAGACGTGGGACCCCCCAACACAGGTATGAAAATGAACATAATAGATAATACTATGACGCAAAAACTTTACAAAAAAGCATAATTTTAAGGTGTAAAACTTGCGGAATGTTGCTTTAAAACAGTGAACAAAAGCAGAAATGAGAAAGTGCTTTCACTGATTAAAATTCTCTTCACTGGAGAATCTGAAGGAGAATCGACTCCTAAGTGCATGTGGAAGAAAAGTCATCTATTGTGGTTGATTTACTTGTTGCTAATTCAGAAACACAAAGAAAATAGGTGAATGATGGAAGCGATGTAGGAAAAGTTTGCACTGGATGTGATATGTTCAGTGCACACAGAGGATTCATCTTATTCTAATCACATGCAGAGTGATGCTGCAGGAGCTCTCCTTGATGTCACAGTTTGCATGACTTCATCAAAGTGAATCTGCCTCAGCTCTGCGTGATCTGGGAGCCTCTGCATGCCTTTGCATCTGCTTGCCTGCTCATACAGTAAATGGGGTGGAACCGGGGCGATGAGGGGGATGATCGTCACCACTTAAGTTTCAGTGATGTTAACCTGATGCTGTAGCAGACTGCATGACAGCCTTGCAACCTCACAACTTTTTACTCCTCTGCTTTGTTTAACTGCAGCTGCTTGGTGTCTGCTAAAAACCTGCCTCATCAATGATTCTACCCAACCAAATGTTCTTCTTTTCTGTTTTTATCATTCCTTTTATGTTATTTTAACAGTTTTCTTTTCAGCAAGCTGAAGATATAATTACAGACGCCACTGTGGCCAATTTGGTTGTCTTTATTTTGAGTCATTCTCTAATCTTAGTGTTTTTGATCTAATCCTGTCTATTCCCTTTTCAATTTGATCTTTCTCTGCTGTCTTCAGTATTTGCTCCAATTTAAAGCTGTTGCTGATGCTAATGTTGAATATCTTTTTTATTTGCCTGAGCTCTTGCCGTGTTTTTTCATTGTTGTTGTTCTTTAGTCTGTGTGTGGTGAGCCTTCTAACTCCACTTCATTCTGTTATGGCACCGCTGCAGTCCAGGATGATGCTGCCCCAGGTACCCAGGAGTACATTATGTTACGGCAGGACTCCATCCACTCTGCGGATATAAGGAGTAAAGGGTCCCCTTTTCGTGCTAAGTGTCACGAAATCTTCTGCTGCCCACTGAAGCAAGTTGTCCTCAAAGAAAGCGCAGAGCCCGAAGGTTTGTTCGCACCCCCTCCTTGTTTTGATTTGCTGATGCTCCTCGCCTACCCCTCTCTGCCCTCCTCTTGTCTTCATATGTCAGTCTGAACCGATGTTTTTTCACCTCTCCAAACAGTCTTTTTTCTTTCATTCTTGAGTTTACGTGTGAATGGATGCGCACACATTTATTGTGGGTTAGAGTACAGCATACAATGAATTACTTGGGGGTGTTTGATAGCAGATAACCTTTAGCTCAAAGTCTCTGGACATCCTCCAAGGTAGTGTGTTTGTTTAGGTTCATGCACATGCATGTGTGTGTGTGTGTGTGTGTTTTCATATTGCTTATGCTGGACTGAGGAGCATAGCATTTTCTTCAAACCCCTCCCCACTCCAAACCATTAACTCGGTCATTGCCACCCCGAGGCGCATGCACAGATAAAAACAAGGCACAAAAAGAGAAGGGGTAAAGGATGGAGGCAGCTGCTGCCCTAATGAGTTCAGTGACAAGGCAATTTTAGAAGGCCTCATAAAGAAATGTGCAATCACCCCGTTTAGGGGATTATGTTTCCTAATCATGACTAAAGAATGAAACATTCAGCTGCAGATTGCAAGTCAGCAAGCCTCCAACCCTCTCTTGTTCCATGTGTCTCCCTTCAACTTTTGGCTTCCTGCTCTCGGTGACCGCTCCTTACACCTTGTTGCTTCTGTCTTCAGCTTTTTGAATTTTTTTAATACCCAAATGTACCCTCCCTCCTCCCCCCAACTGCTTTAATGCTTAAAGCCGCATGAAGGACTATTAACCCTAGTACTATTAATGTTTTAGGCTCACGTGCTGCTAAAGACAAGTAGCATAACAAAGAGGTTTGTGCTCCTAGCATGCAGTCGTACCCTGCTCTGTCTGGCACTCATTTATCATCTATCCCTCAATGGAGTGCTGAGATTGGAGAAATTGTCTTTTTTTTGCAGACATCCTCCTAGGTAAGAGATAAACTCTCTCACTACTTTTACTGCAGTGTCTTGGTCTGTCTTTTGCTGCATCTAAAAATGTCTCCTCTTTGGCAGCGTTTCTGTACTTAGATGTCAGTTAACCTGTTGATAACTTCCTGCGTACCCTCTGAAAAACTCAAGCACTTGTACTTATCCTTGTGGAATAGAGAGAGACGTGGAGAGAGATCCAGTATGTGTGTGTGTGTGTGTGTGTAGGTCTGCTTAGAGAAGCACAGATGTATTATTCAGTTTGTCTGTAGCTCTGGTTGGACGTGACTGAATTTACAAAGGAAGGAGGGGAGACTACAGCTCTTACGTAAGCTGTTCACAAGACATCATTAATGTTGATGCATGATGCGTTTGGAAATGGTGTAAATTTGTGCACGGAGTAGTCACTACAGTCACACGAAACAGGCAGTCTCAAACATAGTTGAGAACTGGCACATAAAAGAAGAAAATGTGTGTTTATGCTTTTGCTGGAACGTTGAAAAAAAAAAAACGTAGTGTTTTGATGTCAATTTTTTATGTTTTAAGCCTTGTCACACTGTTACCATGGAGACAACATTTCAATTGTGTTGTGTTGCACTTACTAATGATCTTCATAGGGTCTGGATTTCATAATATTTTGCTGTGTTGGATTGAGTTTGTAAGTTAAAGAGGCTTGCAGCTCAAGCTGGTCTTGGCTCTCTGTTTTTCTCTACGTGGTTCCGCTTTCACCGAGTCGGTGATATGCTGATGCATATTCCAAGGCTGATTTTTATTATAATTCTCAGTTTTTGAAAGCTCGAAATACTGTGGCACCTGAGAGGATAAAACGAAGAAAAACAAGAAATAAACCCTGTGTGTTCCCTTCAAGACAGCTCTGGACTTACTCTCTTTTTTTGCATTTGTTTGTTCTACACGATGCCAATTTTCTCTCTGCAATTCTTCCTTTCAATAGCGTTTCCTTCATTTGTTTATATTCTGAAATCCCCTGTCCTGCATCCTGTGCTCCTGTTTTGCTCTTTGGCTCAATTCTGCTTCTCTACAATAGAAACAGAGAGACGGTGCCTGGGGCCAAACTGTGTAAATATCCATCTATAATTCAATCGACTGCAAGACTTTGTGCTTACAATTCCAGGCTATGCAAGGTACACAGAGGCAGAAAGCAAGCCATGCACAGATGTAAACACACAAGTGCACTGGGCTAGCGGCGTGGGGCAAAGAGTCTTCAATATGTGTTCATGGAGAAAAGGTTGAGTAATACTGCTGTAAAGATCTCACTTGTATTCAGACATCAAAAAGTCCTGAATACGTTTTTATATATATATTTTTAAAAATGGTCTGGCACTATATTAAAATATAAAGTTATATGTCAATTCCTTGGGTTTGAAGAACAAAAAAATTAAAAGCTAGATAAAATAATTAACGCGATGAGGTCCTGCCCCAAGTGGAGGAGTTTAGGTGTTCATGAGTGAGGGAAAGATGGATCGGGAGATCGATAGACGGTTTGGTGCTGCGTCTGCAGTGATGCGGGTGTACCAGTCTGTCATGGTGAAGAGAGAGCTGAGCTGGAAGGTGACGCTCTTGATTTGCCAGTTGATCTACGTTCCTACCCTCACCTATGGTGGTGGGTAGTGACTGGAAGAACGAGATTGTGGATGAGTTTTCTCTGCATTGTGTCTGGGCTCTCCCTCAGAGTTAGGGTGAGAAGCTTGGTCATTCGGGAGTAGACCCGCTGCTCCTCCACATCGAGAGGAGCCAGTTGAGGTGGCTTGGGCATCTGGTTAGGATTCCTCCTGGACGCCTCCCTGGTGAGGTTTTCCAGCCACATCCAACTGGAAGGAGACCTAAATGAAGACCCAGGACAGGCTGGAGGGATTGTGTTTCTTGACTGGCCAGGGAACGCCTTGGGATTCCCCCGGAGGAGCTGGCCCAAGTGGCTGGGGAGAGGGAAGTCTGGGCCTCCCTGCTTAGTCTGCTGCCCCCGCGACCCGACTCCGGATAAGCGGAACAGAATGGATGGATGGATAAAATAAATAACATTTTTTTAAACAACAAATAAAGGGAGAAGAAATAAACTTCCAAATAAATCTTAAGAAAGTTTAGAGACCAATCCTTCCAATAGATAATAATGTGTGTTAGAACAGACCAATATTTCCACTGACTATTTGTTTACTCTAGATTCACTTGATTCTCAGCAGATTTAAACCAAACTAATTGTGTGTTTGCTGCATTTCTGGTTAAAACTTGCTTGATCTCCATTCAGTGAAGTAACTAAAGGTGGTAGAGTAACTAGAGATTGTACTCAGATGACTTCATAATAATATTACTCAAGTAAATGTTGTAAAACTGCTTCTAGAAGTAGACGATTTTTTTAACTCATTCACTGCCATTTAGTTGTCATTTGAAATCCAACCGCTCACTGCGTCAATTGCATTTTTTTACGGGGTGGGCATCAGAGCGAGCCCCCGCACCGTGAGAATAAACATCACGTGTCTAAAGCGGATCTTCATCTGTGTATGTCACACATCACGTGATCAGGAAGCAGAAAATTAATTAATTAGGAGTTTGTTTTGGGACGCTGCTGTGAATAAAGCGATGCTCCAACCGGAAATGCTTCTGCAGCTCACGCTTCAACAACAGATTGTAAAAGAACGGATAAAGCTAGAAATACGGCGATTCTTCCTGATGTAAGAAGTGAGTCTACTCTTTCTTTTGGTAGGTTTGGCGTTTACATGATCATAGAGCACAATGTTCTGTGACTCTTCAGAAAACATTAAAAACGCTCAAAAACGCTGGCAGTCAGGGGCTTTCTGATCAGAAAACGGCTGGCAGTTAATGAGTTAAAGGTTACCCAAGTAAATATAACTGAGTAAATGTAACTAGTTACTACCCACCTCTGACCACAGGCCTATCCATACCAACTCGTACTCACTTTTTAATGTTTAGTCCTCACTTTGCCACCTTTTAGAGCTCATCGTGGCAGCCTCTCCAGCGTTGATGATTTAATCTATTGGAGTACACTTTTAAAATGGAGATAAGCGTTTTATGATGGTGCTTCTGCACTCATCAGACCATACCGGGTCAGTTGCTGAATATGTGAAATGCACGAGAAGAAAAGCACAGCACGTTTTGTCATGGTGCATTAAAATATTGACAGTAAAATAAAAGCTCATCCCTTGCAGGGTCATTTAGTGCCTATATGATACATGCATAAGGGTATACAGGGTAGTGTGGATGCATGCATATGGTAGGTGTATGGGTGAAAACTGGAGATTCAAATTGATCAGAACTCTATTTGATCTTTATTTAAACCACAATGTGATCACAAAATTGTTTTAGTTGGCCTTTCATGGACAATCAATACGTAAAAGGAACTTCAATATGCATTATATTGGCAAGTGTTGGTAAGTTATTACATTTTTGGTTCATGCAGGATATTTTAAGTGATGACAGAGTAAGATTTTTGATGCTGATGATGTTTTCAGTTAATAATAATAAGATAAAAAGCAAGGATTCTTTATATAGCACCTGTCTAGACAAAAATCACAAGGTGCTTCACAAGAACAATAAAAAAACAATGAGGAAAAAAAATTTAACATTAAAGAATAATTAAAAATAAAAATAATTAAACATGGAAACCCAAAAAATACAGAATTGACAGAAACAGCAGCGTTAAAAGAAGCCAGTGATAAAGAAGAGGATGAACAGAAGGTCACACCAAAGCAGCCTGAACAGGTGAGTCTTCAGCTGCTTTTTAAAGGAGACCACTGAGTCCACTGATCTCAGGCTCAGGGGGAGAGAGTTCCAGAGTCTGGGGGCCACAGCAGCAAATGATCTGTCACCTTTGGTCTTTAGCCTGGTGCGCTGCACAACCAGTAGGCTTTGATCACTGGACCTCAGGGACCTGCTGGGGGTGTAGGGACTGAGAAGATCACCAATGTATGATGGTGCTTGTCCATGTAAGGCCCTAAAAACCAGAACCAGGATCTTGAAATGAACCCTGAAGTTAACCAGCAGCCAGTGAAGCTGGAAGAGTAGCGGGGTGACTTTGGGACTTAATGCACAGAACTAACAACACAAATGAGCAGAGCAAAAAAACAAACTTTTTAAAAGTTTATATTTGTTGAACACTGGTGATAGTTTTCCATGTTAGCATTTTTTTATATTACTACAATTTTGTTTTTTTTCATCTTTAAATTATAGGTCAGATGATTGGTATTTTTATATACCTAAAAGTTGTTTTGACTCCCAACCATTTAGATAAACTTTTGTTTTATGCAGCATGCAGACATTTGAGCTAAACATCCATCCATCCATTATCATCGGCTTATCCGGAGTTGGGTCGCGGGGGCAGCATGTTCTGAGTCTTTCTTTAGGTCTTCTCCCAGTTGGACGTGCCTGGAAAACCTCACTAGGGAGGCGTCCAGGAGGCATCCTAACTAGATGCCCGAGCCACCTCAACTGGCTCCTATCGGTGTGGAGGAGCAGCAGATCTACCAAGCTCCTCCCGGATGACCGAGCTTCTCACCCTATCTCTAAGGGAGAGCCCAGACACCCTGCAGAAAAAACTCATTTTGTATCTCATTCTTTCGGTCACTACCCAAAGCTCGTGACCATAGGTGTGGGTAGGACCGTATATCGACCAATAAATCGAGAGCTTTGAGCTAAACATAATATATATCATCATGCTGTTGCCTATCTGTAAGCTCAGAGGTACTTTCGTTAGCTCTTTTGAAATTCACAGAAAAACATTCACCACCTTAGGTCCTCAACACTGAAACCACCATCTTATCTCTCCTCATTGGATTAATAAAATATTTCATCACCTTCCTTGATGGATGAGTCGTAGCCCCACTTTTGATTTTTTCATCCAAATGTAAAATGATTGGCAGCGATTCACCAAAACGTTGTCATGGTGCAATTAGATTTAAGGAAGCTGGTGTTGCTATTGATAATGGTGCATCCTGGTGAGTTGTTTCATAAAAACCAGTAGATTGCTAGCCTAGTGAACTAGACCAATTCTTGCTTTGCAGAGTTTGGTCTAGGCACGCTTCATTGGAATCCTCGCAGCCTAAACCACTGCTGTGTCTGTCCAATCACAACTTGCTATAGTTTTGGTTGGGCCAATCACAGCGCTCTATATCATGGGCCAATCACAGAGCAGGAGTAGCCGATGACGTCAGCGCTGCGGCCGCGAACCCAAGCAACATGGCGGCAACTCGGAAAACACGTTTGTTTGAAACGGCTTTGTCATCAACATTGGATTATTTAGACTCCAACGTGCGTAAGTCTGTCTGATATACTTAGCGGCTTCTTATTTTTATCAAACAAAGTAGTGCAATGTCCCAGTACACCTGATATTCGCGTGTTTTTCATACAAAAACGACAGAAATCATTGATGTTAGACGCCATTAAAGCCTCCCGCTTTTCCGTCGCTGTGATTACGTCATGTTGTTCGTTACTCTGATTGGTCCTAGCGCTATCCAATTGCGTGCTGACATTTTGAAAGACAACTGTAGATCCCGCCTCACGACTGAGAGCCGTCAATGGTTCGTGGCCAGACTATATATTCACATATATAGGATGGCTTGCCAGGCTAGTAGATTGCTGCTTTGAATAGGACAAATAACACACAGTCACACACTCCAATGCCCCAAAGAAGTACTTTTAAATGATTTTTCCTTCCAAAGTTTCATGTTTGTACAATGGCAAGGATATATTTTGGCTCAGCCTGTTGCATAAGTAAATCATGTGTATGATAATGTGATCTAGTGACAACAACAAAAAAAAAATCTGTCAATATAACATCATCACTGTTAGTCCTGCATAGCTGACTAATAAAGAGTAGAGCTGTCAGGTTAAAGTAACTGTGACACAAGCAGTGTGTGTGTTTTCCCCAGAGTAAACAAGCGTTAAGCCTCTTTAATTGGTGCAACGAGGCACAGTGCTGAGTCAGCGTTGTATTAATGGGAGGCCCGCAGAGAGGCCCTGACAGCTGCCACGGTGGAATTTACACACAATATGTATAACATACATTTGAAAACTACCACAGTTTAGAATAGAAACTGTACCTTACTGAAGCAGCATTCTGTTCTGCATTGGATTTACAGCTTATAAACAGACCATTGTTTATCTATTTGACAATAATTGTGAGAAGGTTTGAAACCCCCTTTAAAGTCAGAATGTGTGGTTGTACTTTTCAAACCTCTTATCAGAATAATCTTTTATGTTTTAAAATGTAACTTGAAGTTGAAGAGTCAGTCCTCATGGTTATTCATTTGTTAGTAAAATATTCAAGTCCTTCACATAAGATGCTTTAATATCAACACAAATCTGGAGGTTTGACAGCATTAAAAGAGTCATAGACTCGTTATTTCAATAAATCTGCTGTGGTCTCTAGTATGAATGAATCCCTTGTGCATCATTTGCTGTGGAAAACAGCTCTGGCGCTCCTGTTTCAGAAAGTAGTTAGTCAGAAGAGTGGAGGTGGGTGGTGGTGGCAGGATTTGGAGTGTTACTCATTATTGTTCCTGATATGTAAATGTCTCGCCTCTGATTGGTAAACAGCAAAGCAACTCTTCCACTGCTTCCATTCACTCTTCTTTCTGGGTAAAAAATGCAACGTTGATGTTTTATCTCCACAAATAACACAAGCCTGAAGAAGTTTTGCCGTGTTGTGGAGTTGCTAATGCTAACCCTTAGCTTCTACTAGCCAAGATGTGCTCTCCTGGATGCTAAGTCAAAAACAGTCTTCCGCAGTCACGAGCCAAGATGGTTGAGTCCATGAATTTTCCTTGTGACGTAGATCTGACTGCCTTTTTCTGACCCAAGCATTTCCCCGTCTATTTAGTTTCAGTGGCTAATGAAAGCAATGGTGGATGAAAACTATTTTTATGTTCAGCATGCTACTTAGACTGATCGATCATACTTTTTATAAGAACAAGTATAACACGGATTCTCAGTGAACCTCACCTTTAAATAACATTTCTGTGAAGTCTTAAGTAAACTTAAGTAAATGTTTATATATCACCTTCAAAGTTTCTAACTTAGTCATGTCCACCAGTACTCACCAGTTTAGAAAGTAAGATAAAAATTGAGTGACAGAAAGAGGACACTTAACCAGTTTACATAACCATCAGTTGTGATTGGTAATAGTATTTTGTTGTTTACTTCTGCTACACATTTGTGATTGGAGAATATGAATAGACTTCCTGGATATAAACAATCATACCACAATGAAATAAAGTATATTTATAGAATAGAATAAACTAAACTAAACTAGACTATATTAATATAATAGAATAAAATAGAATAGACTAAACTAAACTAGACTATAATAGAATAGAATAGAATAAAATAGAATAGATTAGACTTAACTAAATTAAACTAAACTAAACTAAACTAAACTAAACTAAACTAGACTACAATATAATATAATATAATATAATAGGATAGAATAGAATAGAATAGAATAGAATAGCAAATTCCTTTAATGTCCCTTATAGGGGAAATTTGGTTGACCAGCAGCAAAACAGATTCACAAGACCATAGAAGAATAATGTATAACAATAATGTGAACAAAAAATAAATAAATAAAAAACATATGTGCAAAAGATACTTAAAAGACTGAAATTGAATGAATTTACTTTTTAAAACAATACTAATAGACTGTAGCAGGACATTTACAGGGAGTGAGAACATGAATGGAAAGCTGTGGAAATATGAATTAGTGTAGGTAAAATAGTAAATGGACTGTATTTGATATAGCACCACCTAGAGTCCTAGAACCCCCCAAGGCACTTTACAACACAGTCAGTGATCTGCCCAAGCACACATACATCTTATTTTGGGCTCCTTCCTAAAGTTAATCAGTTGTAGATGTGCACAATGATTATTCTCTGAAGCTCATGGTTCATGAAGTATGTTGCTAACACCACAGACTATCACAGACACTAGCAAACACTCTAATGCCAGCATTTTGCTTTTTGATAGAAAGTGATAATTAAAACCCGGTTCTTGTAATCTCACTCTTTAGATTGTCAAAAGGAAACCAAAGACCTTTTATAAACCTCCTTATTCTGAACAGAGCGCTATCTAAGCTTTGTGCCAAAGGCTGAGAGAACAAATGGCCAGTTTGGCTCCAACGCACACAGACAGCTGGAAGGTCATCTTACATAAAACCTTATTATGCTTCATCGTGATGTGCCAGCCTACCAACAAGGCTAATGCTGGCAAGAATTCATGCAGACACCTAATTTTTCCCATCATGTCACCTGTGCACAGCTCAGTTTAGAAGATCTAGAGAGAAGCGAGACTGAGAACCAAAAGAAGTCCTTCACACATAGAGTGTGTGCTGCATGGTGATAGTACCGAATCATGCAGAAAATTTAGTGAACTTACATGCAACAACATTTAGTTAAGTCAGTGTTTTGGAAAGAGACACAAACTGGGACATCCCTGCTAAATGTGCCAGTAAGACATCCTGTCTCTGTTTTTTTGGTCATGCTACACGTTTGTGAGTTGCACACAAGACAGAATATTATTTTTATGTCAAATAACATTTTATGTAAGTTGTTCACTAATTCTGTATGATCTGCCCTTTAACCCCAACAAGCTCTTGTGTCTCTCTCGTCATTCTAACAAACTCGAACACACACCCTGGACTGCGTGTTTTGGCATTAGTATACCATGAACCATAGCAAGCAAGTCATTGTTGTTGACAGAAATTTAATTTCTCTGCACGCATACGAGCACCCAAGCAGGACAAACCTGAGCCCTGGACTGAATAAACAACACAAAGGCATTGCATGTATGTGGTTCTGCAGAATCTCAGCTGACAATTTCTGGCCTGACTGCATTCAACCATAGCAACCCATCACTATGTGTGACAAAAAACATTTAAAAAAATGTAAGATTTAAAAAATGTACTATGCTGTAAGTTATGCATTGTTCATGTTAGGGAACCTCACTGTTACCCCTACTTCACATTGGAAGCATCAGCGGCGTGGAACGGCAGCAGAACGTCACTGTTTCAAATAGAATTCATTATAGTCTGTGGGGGTGATTCAAACCGGCTGCGGCGCAGAAATCTTCAGGCGTGTCCTAGAAGCGGTGCGACACTAAAGATAGGATTGGATTCTATTTTTTCCACAAGCCGCTTCTGGGATACGTCAATTTCTACAGTTAACACAGAAAATCACACGAGGTTTCAGTGTAAAACCGCCGGGAATTTTCAAAATAAAAAACTATTGCAGCGATTCGATTTCATATCTATGTAGATTACGTCTATACGTGTGACCTAACGGCTTATTTACTCCCTGCATCGTTAGAGAAATGCAACAGTGTGTTTTTCACGGCTTTAATCCTGGCAGTGGAAAGGAACAACATTATATATGACATCATACAGCTATATCAAACATGATTTCCTTCTTCTTTTTGGTGTAATGGTGGGTGGCATAGACAAACTGTGACCTTTGAAGTCTCGAGGGATTTTGTGATCTTGTGAGTCCAGCGAGGAGCACGGCGCAGGAGCCGCACTGCAGCAGACTGTCCCGGTGTGCACTGGCGCGCAGCGAAGCTCGTGAGTGAACTGTTCCACTGCCGTTCGACGCCGCTGATGCTTCCATTGTGAAGTAGAGGTAAGACACCTCGCTGCTAAATGCTCCCTCCAAACTGCCGTCCTGTTCTCAGAACCATCTGCAGTTAAATAAATGTTTTAATATGTTTGTCCACTCCAATAACAGCATGGAACAAAAACATTCTATCTCATGTAAAATTCATGCTAATGTGTCTCAAAACACTGACTTTGAAGCCTTGTTCACACCGAATGTGGAATGGATGCTGTCCGGTTTCCATCCGTAAAATCTAAAAATCATAGAGTGTCGTCAGAGCCTTCACACCGGCTGGGGTGCGGTGCGGGTCTGGATGCAGAGCTCTGGAAAATGCAGTCAATGAGTCCAGTTTTTCTGGAAGCAGCATGCAGATTTTCGTGACGTTAAAAAAATTTGCCTTTTGGCAGTGGGCAGTGAAAAACCCTGAATAAGAGGTAAAAATGCAGTCTTGTAGAATTAGCGAAAATGCTGCAATAAATGAGACGTGAGTGTGTATGCGCGTGCGTGCATGTGTGTGTAGGGCTCAGAAATGACAACCCTAGCAGTTTGTGGTTACTGTGCAGATTTGACCACTATTTGATTTCTAGAGCACATGCACACTATAACTCTTGCCGATCTGCTGGAACGTGGTCCTCCCACTATAATAAGAACTGCAAATACCAGATCTCTTTTAACAAGTAGCTTCTTACAACGCGTGTTGCCACATTAAGTCAGAAGCACGCAGTAAGTCAGAGGTTATGCTTAAAATGATTGAAAGATTGCTCTGAGCCATTTGCTACCAACAGAGGGATCAGTGCAGCCGCACAGAGCCCCGATCATCTTACCAAGTCTGCAGCCCCCCGAAGAGCACAGCTGCTGGACTTGGTCAGTTGACAAAGGGAGAACAGGTTGGTCTTAGATCAGATTTGTTCCACATACAAGAAAAAAACAAACCATTATCCCAGGACAGTGTGTTTGCCTTTGGAGAGATTCCACAAGATTATGAGATGTAAACCACTGCTTTGGCTGTCAGGAGCACAGATTTGATGTGGGAGTTGTGTGATGACCATCAGCACTGTTGAAGGACTGGCTCCGTGTCTGGTTGTGACCTGTTACATCATACCGAGCATCCATCTAAGGGCTGCACTTTAAATTTCAGCTAACACACACACACACACACACACACACACACACACACACACACACACACACACACACCACACACACACACACACACACACACACACACACACACACACACACACACACACACACACATGCAGCAGAGAGCTGGCCATGTATTCATCACTTCAGAGGAAGGAGGCATGTTGTGGTAACAAATGAGACACGTGCAGTTGTTGTAATCTACCATGCCACTTGTAAAACCTTTAGAACAAATGATTTGACCTTTTTCTCTGAATGAGAGCAAGAACATAAATGAGAGTCAAAACAAAGAAACAGCAGCCAGTGAATGGAAGCAGGAACTAATAATATATGCATCCTCTAATTATATTTCAGTGCAGGCAACCCTGAATATCTGCCCTGGGGAATTATTGTCCATCACAACACACACACACACACACACACACACACACACACACACACGCACGCACGCACGCACGTACGCACGCACGCACGCACACACGCACGCACGCACACGCACACACACACACATACACATGCACTAATACTGAAACAGCTCTGCTATTTGATATTGAAGTCCCCACTATAACTGTTTCCAGAGACAGTTTTTCGTATAATGCAAAATTATCAACGCACCCACAAATAGGATGATGTTGCTTTGTAAATTCTTTATTTTATGTTACATTAAAACTAATTCAAAAGTCATAAGTTGTTGCACAAGTCCCATTACCATTTCACTGTTTGAGAAGTCACATCAAATAGAAGGAAAGACAAAAAAACATTACTTGTGGAAAGTCAGAATTTTGATCTTAAAAGTGGACTCAGGTGGCAGAGAGAAACCAAATTATGTTTTATTTAATTATACTATATATAATTTAAAATACATGATATTTATCGTCACAAATGCAAATTAGTGTATCACAGGATCGATCCCGGCTCCCGGCTCCCGGCAAAGAATTCTGCTGTTGTGTCCTTGGGCAAGACACTTAACCCACGTTGCCTGCTGGTGGTTGTCGGAGGGACCGGTGGCGCCTGTGCTCAGGAGCCTCGCCTGTCAGTGCGCTTCAGGGCAGCTGTGGCTACAATGTAGAGCATCACCATCAGCGTGTGAATGGATGAATGATTCACTGCAGTGTAAAGCGCTTTGGAGTCCTCTGACTCAGAAAGGCGCTATACAAGCACGGGTCGTTTATCATAGGGAAAGAAGAAGAGCTAGGGCCACTACACTGCAAAGGTATATCCACACACAGGGAAGAGATTATTGTGAGAATCTTTTATCAAACATCACAACATTGGTTTAGAAATAAAAGAGTTGCTGTGCTGTTATGACAAGTAGAAAACATTTTGAAAAAAATAAAATAAATAAAAATCTCCAGTTCTATGACAAAAAGTTCAAATTCCATATTTTCTGAAGATGTGGGGATTTCAGTAACAAGGTGATTTTCATTTTTTTTTATGTCAGTATTTATGTTTCAAACTAAACACACAATATAAAAAAAACAAAATTAACAACAATAATATTTCATTTCTGATTGCAATGGTATGGTGGTGGAATGAGTTGAAGAACTGGACTGGACATCCTGCAGCCCTGAGGTCCCCCGTAGAGAAGTTAAGACTTTTTAAACAATAACTGAGGCAAAGATGATCTTGTAATGTCTCACACCTTAAGACACCTTCCAAAGAATGCTGGAACAAAACTCCATCTGAAGCCTTCATTACCTAGTTTTCTAATGTGAAAACTCATTTTAAATGATCCATTTGTTAGTAACTGTGTAAACATTTCTACATCCCACAAATGTGTTTACTTTCACATTCATTTCATAATAAATGTGTCCTCTAGTCATAAAATCACTGTTGGAATCACTTTGTACTCTTCTCAGATCCCCTTCAGCGATTCATTCTGCCATGTTTGTATTTTTAAGACCAAACAGTAATTAAATAACAATCAGGGTTGCTAACCGTCACTCTGGAGCTGGAGATTTATGGACTTTTCAATAAGAGTCTGATGTGTTAAATTGATTTTACGTGACAAACTGCCAGCGCTGCCTTGGTCTCACTGATTCTTCACCCGGGACACATCGCTCTAGAAGTCTTGCTGACTTGGGCAAAAAGCAGCATGTGAAAAAGCCTTTAGGTGTTTTCCCCTTTCTCCTGTTTCTTTGTGGCTGCAGCTGACTGTTGTGTTTCTCTGCTGCAGCTTGTGATCTCTGAGCAGCGGACACAGCGTATGTTTTCCCAGTTCCTGTTTTCCAGGGAAACGGTGCACACAATCTGGCAGGTGGCTGTGTTTCTTGGGCAGCTGCGTGAGCCAGCCCGTCCAGGCTCGGAGCCAGGACCGCTGGCTGCACATTCCCCAGCAGCTGTGTCCCTGATGACAGAAGATCAGGATAGAAAAGAAACACATTGATAAAATAAAACAATGAAAATGTACAAATCAGGCTTGTAATGTTTCCCAGATAACTGTCTGGAACGACAGTTTTGTGACAAACTACAGCTGTTCTGAGATGAAATAGAACAGCTGGATAAGAAACTGAAGAATGCCAGATTCTTGTTGATAATTTGATGGGTGGCCGATTCGTCTTTTAATGAGTTGAATCAACCTCTATAGTAGTTAAACATGTTTGAACAAAAGGATGGAACCTAAAATTTAGTGAATCTAAAAAACAATTTTAAAAGGTAGCTCCTACTTTACAGTTTCAAGTGTGTTGTAGGCCTTAAAGCAGCAATCCGGAGTTTTCCCCTGATTTATTAGAAATCCGCTAGATGGTGCCATCAGATAAAAAAATACTACAGAGAGCTAATTTAAATGAAATAACTGATTTATTTATACACAAAAAAAACTAATGATGCTAAATAGGTATTTTTTAATCTTTAATGCAATTTTAAGACATTTCTAAAAAGATAAAAACTGATCTGCGTTTGTTGGCAACTCGTTGGAGGAAAAAGTTTTAGACGAAATAACGCCAGTTTTAGATGGGAACAGCATTATAAAAATGTGTGTTAAAATAGAATAGAATAGAATAGTTCTTTACTGTCATTTTACCCAAAGGTACAACAAAATTAGGGGTGGTCCCATTGAGCCACCAAGCATCACAGATAGGGATAAGACATAAAGAGTAGGGATGTTTGATATTATCGGTCTACCAATAATTCAGGCCGATATCAGCATTAAAATTTAATATAGGAAAATATTGGTATCAGTTTTCAGTCTTTTAATGACACAGCTTTTATATACCATACACATACATTAAACTCTTCAGCTACTTCTCTCTCTCTAAATGTCAGATTCTGAGGTAAAGTTTTTGAAATATTTTAGTTTATTTTGCACAACTTGTGAAGTAGAAATTTGCTCACAGCACCTATGTGTAGCTAGACAGCTAACAAACTACTAAAACAAAAAATCTTCACCAAAGGCTTGCTTTTTATCCGAAGATCTTTATAAAAGTGTTGGTATCAGTTTGTATCATTAAGAGTCAGACAATATCTGTAAAAAAGCCAATACCGAGCATCCCTAATAAAGAGGTAGAAACACATAGTAAAGCATCTTAAAACACACTAAAATTGGGTCAAAAACAGCACAAGGAGGTAGCAAAATCAAGTAAACACAGGTAAAACATCGGCCCAGAGTATTTGCATTTCTGATGGCTCAGGGGAAGAAGCTGTGGTCAGTCTGGTGGTGTGTGACCTGATTGACTTGTAATGTTTCCCTTCAAACTGCAAATAGCTGCATTTGCATCTCATAACTGCAAAAGTGCAAATATTTCTTTCAAATTTGTCACAAAGTACCTAAATTTTGTGTGTTTGTTCACAATTTGTCCAAAAATGTATTCACCGTGTTTTCATGCTGCTTTACTCATAAACTTTATCCTTTACTGGCATACCTCTACAAACGTTTCTCATTCGTTCACTCTTGATCCTCCCACTCGTTTTCTTCACAAACAGTGATCCACTACGACATGCCGTCATTGGGTTTCCATCGATTTCTCTGAGTGCTGACTTCACCGAGCATGGGGTATGAATGTTAAAACTGGGATGCGCCGTGTCTGCTAGAGAACATGACCTATTTACCCACCCACTTCCATCAGTCGACTCATGTCTCCCGTGGTGTCATTTCCTGCTCCGTCGATTCGTTCCACGTAACGCTTTAGCTGAAATAATCCATGCCGGTCTGAAACCATGCAATCACACTGGCATGTTCACACACAATCGGCTCATTCTCTAAATGATCATTTCAATATCTGGTGAATAGAAATGAAAAGCAGACGCAGCTGTTAGTGACTTACACACTAAAACTGAAAAGACATTCTTTTTCATTTCCATTGTCTTCCTTAATCTGCTGCAAGGAATCAGAAAGCATTATTATATTCCTGTAGAGAGAGAGAAGAAAACACCTTCCTCGAGGACACTCCATTGCAAAAGAAACTCAGAGTGTGACCGGACTAAAATTAGCTTCATTAATGTTCATATCCAGTTTGCTGCGCTGCACATTTGACCTCATTGCATAACATTCAGTTATGTTGAGGCCAGTGGTTGGGTTATCCTGAGGACACAGACATGGTTAGGGATAAAAACATTCCTTATCCATGTAGGTTGTCAAATTCCACCATTCTGGATCAAATCTCCTAGATGTGGACAAGGTGTCCTTTACTAATGTTGTAGTATTCATGCTAGATGTGCTTTAATGAGAGCTCCAAACTCATGTGGAGGTAAACAGATTAGGGAACTTTCAGTTTATTTTATTAATTGAAGCAGCAATCTGGAGTTTTCCCCCTTTCAGGAATTATGTGTGATATTATTTTTAGAAATCCAAAAAAGTGATAGTCTTACCCTGTTCTGTGACGTAGGCAATACATCAATTTTATATTTGCTAACCCCGCTTCCCATACCGTAGAGCCCCATGCAGTTTGAATAGAGCACCACTCAGTATTAGCCAATAGCGTGCTTGCGCCTTTGGGAAAGTACCTAGACTCGTGCAGAGTTGGCGACATTTCTTATGGACAAGAAAGTCTTTAAAATATTTTTTTGAGAGCTTGAGAATGATAATTGTTAAATAATGTGCGTTGACTCTGTTGCCCGGTTAGAGATTTGCATTCAAGAACAAGAGGCATTGCTTCCAGACGTAATTACGGAAGTAGGGATAAAAAAGAAGTTTCTTCTAGATAGGCATGAATTTTGGGTAAAAGATGTTTTTTACATGGAACTGTCAGTCCACATGAGTGGGAGTACCTGTCAACGTGGACTTCACAGTTCCATGCGCCACTCCCACATGACGAACACTTGCTATACCGGATATAAAGCACGTCATCATTCCAGCAGATGACAGTCCATGAAAAAATCCTCAAGCTGAAACTGTCGCAAGGTAAAACAACCTCTACTTACCCAAGATTTTTGCCTGTCAAGAAGAAACTTCTTTTTTATTAATCATACCAAGGCAGTATGAACTTCATAAGTACTTTAGAGAGAGGCGCTTAAGGTGCAATACAGTTTTCCACCTCTAGATGGTGCCTTCTGAGAAAAAAACATCAGATTTGTGCTTTAATTAGTTTGAATGCAGTATGCATTCAAACTATTGTTTTCCTGTTTCTCTTTATTAGTTTGAATGCAGTATGCATTCAAACTATTGTTTTCCTGTTTCTCTTTATTCTTCTTCTTCCGTATTCCGTACGTTTTTTGATTTGTATCTAGTTCAACAGTTTTTAAGCTATTTCAGCAAATTTGGTATCAAACCGTTCAGCTCGTTCAGCTCTTTCCGGCTATGACTTTTGTTATTGATATCTTCAACCGTTTCCGAGATATTCAGCTTTTTCTGCGATTTTTCAGCCCATTGAAATGAATGGAAAATGCTTAAAATCGCTCAATTTTGCACAAAATCGTTCATCTTTTTGACCTCTTACTTGCCAGGGTTAACTTCAACCTAGAGACTTCATTCAACTTTTAACAAACTCAAAAGAAGTTCAACTATTTCAAATTTTTTCAGCTTCTTGATATCTTTTACGGTTTTT
>SSNS01000009.1:3612390-3672447 GCA_006937985.1 Aphyosemion australe
TTGTCCTGGCTGAACAGTAAATCCTATCAAAATGAGACTTGCACTGAATGATAGCTGACAGATATACCTACGTTTTGAGCTATAATTTATCAATCTACTCAAAGTATTGTGGCTGTAAGCCAGTTTTTGGTGCTTATGAAAACAGTTCAAGAAACACAACACCACTCTAGCAGTGAGCAGCAGAAGGAGGGGCAGACTGCTTCATTTCAAGTTAAAGAATGGTCCAAAAGTGGCTCTATATGTTTGAGTACACACATGATTTTTGTATAAAACAGTAGGTATTTTTGTCAGCTTTCAGGGGATGTCTTTGTTTTTGCTGTAACTCTAACGGTTCTTCTGCTACAATCACTAACGAGCCGAGGAGTCCTCTCTTCTAACTCAGTCACAAGAAGGGCTGCATGGAAGAGCCCAACTTGTCTGCCTAAATGCTCTTCTTTATTCAATCTTACATAACGACATCCACCTGTACTTTTCAGCCAGATTGTTAGCTCAGTGGGATAGTTGGAGGCATCCCATGCAGCGGACCTGGGTTCAAATCCCACCATGGGCAATTTCATTATTCTGATCTATAACAACTGTTATAGTTACAGCAGAAACAAAGACATCCACTGAAAGCTTAAACTTTTTCAAACTTCTTTCTTCAACTACATTCAGCTATTTTTGACAATTAAGCTCAGTTTCAGCTTCAGTTCAGTTATTCGGCGGCTTCGGCAATCGGTTTCAGCGACGCAGCATTCAAACGCATTTCTGCAAGAAATGCAATTGATCTAGTTAGATTTTCATTTAACCCTCAGGCTTCACTTTAATATACTACACACTTGAGTCTTTAGAGGACAAAAACATCCGCTCGTAAAAGTGGCTATAGAAAATGTGTACATTCATATATTTTTTTTTTTGCTTTTTTTGTCATTTTTACTGTTCACCACCAAAATCTGTCATTTTTCCATTAGTGGCAGCAACAGAAGAGCTAAACAAAATGTCACGTTTTCTCACAGGGGCCCACTAATGGAAAAATGACTGGTTTTGGTGGTGAACAGTAAAAATAACAAATTTGACTAATTTTATCAAAATGAAACCCTAATATCACAGAATGCATAATTATTTTATGCAGAGGCTACAGGATCAAAAACTGTGGTTTGCATTGAAGTCAATGGGACATTTTTGTCCTCTAAAGTCTTAAGTTTAGTGTTTTTTTCATAGTGTTCCCTTTATCTACAATTCAAAATGAAATTTCTAAATTTGTCAAGAAAGGGGTTTTGCAACAAAAAATGGTATCATATGCACAAAGATTGTTAAAATGGCGTCCAGATGAATAGGGGAAAAAATGCCCAAATGGACAAAAATGAGGGTTAATTATCATTTTTGATACTGCAGATTGAGTCCCATTAAGGCCTTGTTTCAGGTTTTTTGTGTTGCTGTTATTAGATCAGTAGTTCTGCCCTCTTAAAACTGGGTAAAAACTAAAACTATGTTGAGTATTTTCCAACTGGGTTTGAAGTTGTTGAGACATCAGGTGTTTCCATCTTTTCTTCATGTAACTGGGGACAATATGTGGGACAGCATTACTAATTTCACTTAATTCAGAGAGACATTCTAATTAGCACATTTATTAATAAAAAGAAAATAAAGCGTTTAGAAAGTCCACAGAGGACATATTTTTGAGACCAAATCTCTTTTTCTTCTATGAAAAGACTCCATTCCATGAGTGTCTTGAGGAAAATAGAGAGATATTTGTGGAAAGAGCAGAAACTCTTAGAAGCAAAGCTCTCTGTGGCTTTCCCAGTATGATGGATAGAGCCAAAGGGCTTGTACTCACTGACTCGACAAGATTTACACGTGATGGTCCAGTCATCCACAGCAACATCTCTCAGTGTCATTGTCTTTTCCTGTTAGCTCACAGTTTTTTTCTTTACACGTTCCCTTAACCTTCTCATGTTCTTAAAATGAGGTCAAAGAAAATAATCCTAGAAAAAATGATAGGAGGTAAATCTTGTGAAAATTCAGCTGTACCCCTGCACTTCCTTTCCTTTTCTGGGTCACCCCTGTTGTGCTGCTGGAATAGACAGCCATGCATTCTATTAACAGGACTCGTGTTTGTTCTGGAAAACAAAATCTTTCTGTGTGTCTGTTTTCTACATGATTTGGCTGAATTAACCATACATCAGTCTGTGTGATCGTATCCAATTATGTCTTAATTAGCAGGTGACGCAGAATATTTATGGACGATTTGGACTTTTCAAACTGCAAACAAGCACCATGTTTCTTAAAGGAGACTTATGACTTTTTTCTCAATTTATAATAATTCTAAGTTTTGGGGATAGGGGGTTTAATGTCCAGAGAAACAGGAAACCCGCTGTAATTTCAAATTTGTGTTTGTCCTGCTTAAAAGTTGTGATAGTCACAATCAGGTGATTAGGACCCAATAATTCAGCCAACACAAAGAAATAATCATAAAAATAATAAAAAATTAAAGGACATAAAAACCTGCATTGATAAAAAAAAGACATTTTAACACAACGTGGTTTGACACAAACTTAGCTTCGTTTGAATTAGTGATGGGACAAATGAAGCTGAGGCTTGTACCGAGCGCAAAAGGGGCGTGTCTATGTAGCCTCAATTTGAAGCTTGCTTCGTTTCACATCAAACCACGTGATTGGTGACAAACGAGGCCTTGTTTCACCTGCATGGGTCACATGACTGGTTTGTTTACTGTTTCACTTTTCAAAATAAAAGCTGCCAAAAACCACAGTGCTTTGTGGGTTTAGACTGACTCGTGTGTCTAGGGTTTGAAGTTTGAAGGTTTTGGTCCGTTCATGAAAATGGTGAGGTACAAAATTATGTAAACGAGGTCTGTTGACCATGCATTCCAAAAGTAAGTGTAAAATGTGAATCACTGACACCCCCAACAATAATTTGTGTAACCCTCCCTTTTGAAGCCAAAATTATTTCCTTTGAATGGATGAGGCCATGATGTGAACACAAGCTCAAACCACAATTAGCTGCATTCAAAGGGACAGCAGGTAGTGAGAGTCATAGTTAGAAATGATAAAGGTCAGCAGAGTCATAAAACATAAAATTAACTTATTTATTATACAGGTTCGCTATTATGATGACTTTGCTGTTGTGTCTCATCACCACCAGCAGATGTCGCTATATAAGGTGGATTGAATGAGGCATTAAATTAAAATTTAAAGGGGACCTAGAATGTAAACCAACATTTTCCTTGTTGTTGTTGAATAAGACAGCTTGGGTGGTCAACAGTAGCATGCCAAAAAGTCAAAGCCGTGTTTGACCTACTTTTTATGTAAATTAGAAAGTTGAAAAAGAGAAAACCTCCTGTTCTGAGAAAGCCTGCCTTAACACGTCATAAGGGGGAGCCACGCCTCCTCAAACCTGCATGTCTCTGAGGCCTTCTGGGGAAACCAACCAATCAGCATGTCCTGGCCGAGTGGGAGGGGTTAACAGCTCTTTTCACTGAAGGCCTGAGTAAGGGGGTTTAGAATGGCCTGTATCAGGGCTCCTGGGACAGATGAAAGCCCAAAAAAAATGTTCTTATGCTTGTTGGAGGCTCAAAGCTGTTTTAGATTGTTGATTAATTGCATTCTAGGACACCTTTAAGTTGTGAACCTATGAGTGAAGCAATGGTCTAGATAGCCTCATTGCTTCATTTGGCCATCACTAGCTTGAATGACTAGACTTAAACTTTTTCTAAATATAACTTTTACTAAATCTAATTATTATAGACATGCTGTGTCTGGCCTGGTTTGTAGTTTGTGCAGTGATCCAACACACCAACTATGGCTGCAAGGAGCTTATATTATGGGTAACACAGGTGGAAACAATCAAGCACTCACAGGTGAACACATTCAATTGATTAGGTGAGTACTGAGTGATCAGGACTACAGACCAGGAACTGGAATCATGACAGTCACAGCATATTACGGGTACAACATTAATGATTCCAAGCATGCTGTCATCTACACTCTGGGCAATTCACACCATTTGGTGTTTCTGATTGGGATGTTTCCATGTCAGTACTGCCTTGGAAGTTAACATGCATGCATGCACACACACACACACACACACACACACACACACACACACACACACACACACACACACGTATGCATGCATGCACGCACACACACACACATACACACACGTATGCATGCATGCATGCACACACACACACAACAGTATGCTTCCCAGATAAATTATCAACTTCACTTTCAGTGAAATTAACAAGTCACGACTCGTGGAGTCAAAGTTGTAAATATATTCACAAGAATGTTTTCTGTGACAGTCATCATGGGCAATGTTACAACTACACCCGTCAAAACTGAACAAAATAAAATAAAACAAATCTGAATATAAACCAACAAAGTAAAAATGAGAAAATAATTGAGCAAATAACCCAAATGTGAAACTATGCTGTAATAATTTATCACAAATGATTTTTTGCATATAAAATAAATTAGAAGAGTTGGCTTTAATTATTCATAGACTGAAAATATTTTCACCTTTGCTGTGTTTAGGGATTACAGTGTAATGTAATAATAATAATATTAAAAATAATAATAATAAGAATAAGAATAAGAATTGGATTACATGAAAATTGCTTGCTGCCATCTCTGATTTTTAGCGCATTCATTGTGTGTTAGCAGAACATGTGTACTTTGTGTACAAACATAAAAACATTCAGAAGTTATAATGTGTAGATTCCTCTGAAGGGGCAGCTCATTTACATATCAACCTGCCACAAAATTCATAAATAAAATGAATTAATTTAATTTAAGCTGAAATTAATCTGTCCTTAATAAATGCCAGCAAAGTATGTCGTCACAGGAACGCAGCAGGTAACACAAAAACACACAGCTGTTTTTGCGCCCCTGACGATTGTGTAGAGCAGTCAGATGATTTGTAGAAGTTTAGCATCAACCTGAGAACCAGTGATTTTCAAAACCTTCATGAAACAAAGTACAAACAAATAATCTAACAGTGAAAGGCTATTTCTTAATTTTCTGCAGTGGTGAACACTTTAGTAAATATTTTTGCACTTATTAGTTTTACAGTAAAATCACAAAGATTTTCACAAGTTACTGAAAGGTGCATCCAAACAGTCTCCCTATGTAAAAAAAAAAGCCCCCCAAAAATAGAAAATATAGCCAGAAAACATTTCTAAACAGGTTTAACTTAAAGGGACTTTATGGACTTTGAAATTTTCATGCTCGCTATCGCCCCCTCAGGCCAAACGTGTAACTGCAGCTTCAATAGTAAGCTCGTGCACGAGGCATGCATGCTGTACTCCTGAATGAAAACAACAGCTGAGTCAGTCCTGCTGCTGATGGCTCTTCTAAATTGTCTTTCAAATCTGCCTCCACACAATTAACAATGTCCAATACAGAATATAATATAATATAATATAATATAATATAATATAATATAATATAATATAATAGAATATAATAGAATAGAATAAAATAGCCTTTATTGATTTTGTACAGGGTACAGTGTAATTGGAGTGCCACTCCCTTTGGTGCAAAATGTAAAAGAATACAAAAAAAAATAATGCAGAAATGATATAAATATAAAATCAACAATAATATGTGCAAATATACACACAGAGTAGCAGCATTAGTTGGGTTCTGTGCAGGCCACTATTGTAAGCAGAATTTTAGCATATTGAGTGAAACTCAAATAGCACATATAATTGTTAGCCTATATAATAATTATAATTGTTATATAATAATTATAATTGTGATAATTGTCAGCTTCATCCAGGCCAATGCAAGGAAGTTGGTCAACCTCATCCTGTGATGCACACCTATTGCACAAGACAAATACATTTTATATAATCAGTGAATAGAAAGTGAGAGTGGGGATGTTACTACGGTATTAAAAAAACAATAATAAAACATACCTTATTGATATTGGAGATACATATTCTGAATCATACGGGTCTAAAGCTCCTTCCTTCTCTTTCCAGCTCTAATCTGGAAGTAAAAACAGCAGCAAAACATGATTATATATCCTGACATATAGCCATTGCATTTCAATGAGAATAATTTGTTACTTACACACTGTTTCCAAACTATTGGCTTGTTCCTCATCTAAAGAGTTCTTTCAGCTCCATCGATTTGATGCTACAAAAACAAACAGAAAACATCAATTACAAAACATAGGTTATGAATCAAATGATAAAAGCTCTGCATGTTTCTGCATTTACCAAGACTTCTCATAAATGATAACCAGGGCTGCTGTATAATTTATTCTCCACATCCAGACACAATTATCCTAGCTTTTGTCTCATGAACAAAAGCTGGGATGTTTATGCCCACAAAGTTTTTCTTTTTTGCTCCAACAACACACTCCTCTGGTTATGACTTTTTCTTTCTGCTCCTGGTCTATATTTCCTCTCCACCTGCATGGATCCACCTGTCTGTCGGCACATCTGACGCTGGTCAGATGCTGCGTGTTGTCAGTCATTGAGGGAACGTGCACGGTGTCGGATAACTCGTCTTTTTTCTCTCTCCTCTTGCCTGGGCTGACGGGAGCTGACGGAGCTGTACGCGCGGCGCACATCATCTCCAAAGGCGCATTTGGAGATGATGTGCGCCGCGCGTACAGCTCCGTCAGGCGCATTTGGAGAGGATTTGGAGAGGATGCATCCTAATGCGCAAATCGTGGCCCCTCTTGTAGCGTGTGTTCTGCCTATCGGGAGGTTCGGGTCAGCGGCGCTGGGGGGGAATGTGTTTACTTGGAGACGGACATATTTTGCAGAAATCTCGGAGATTTCCACTAATAAATGAGCGGTAATGGTACCGGTACTCATCCTACCCTGGAAAAAAGTCCCAGTGCGCTGAGAAGTAAAAATAAGAATAAGACTAATATTAATATCCTGACCAGCACCGACTCTGATGGAGACACGCTACACAAGCAGCCTAAAAATGTTCCTATGACATACGTAAGCCCCCGGTTTGCTTTGAAAGCACCCACAACCCTAACCCCACACGTATTTAGTAATAATTTCTTACCTGTCCAGCAACAATGATGCCAACTGCGGGTCTTTTGTCTCAGCATTTTCCACTTCTCAAATGCCGGGCAGACCGATGTTTATCCTCGTTCTTTGTCTTCGGCGACCAGACTCGAGTTTTGCCCTTTTTGTCGCGCTGGAATAAACTCTTGGTTTCTTTGTCTTGTTTGGGGTCTGGGCTGGAGTTTCGCTGGTGCTTGAAGCAGCTCTTTTCTTGTTCTTGGCTGAATCAGAGCTACCAAAACCACCTCTCACTCTACCGCTAAGCTACAGCTAGCAAACAAACGCTGCGGGCGCGTGAACGCGCATGACGTTATCACGCATTACGCTGCCTCTGGAGGACACCGGGGAAGCCTGCTTGCTCGACCCGAGCACAATCTTTTCTGTGAGTTTACAGGCCTACAGAGGCAATCACAGTGAAAATGCCAGGGCTCATTCTACAGGACCAGGGCATTGCAGGAGAATGTATGAGGAATAAATTATAAATTTCTATACTTGTATTAGCTGTTAAACTTCCATAATGTCCCTTTAATGTGTGCAGTTTTGCAATGAAGCAACACATAAATAATTCCTATGGATGATACCATCACCTCTCTGTCACATTACCTGCTGTAACTTTTCCTTTAGAAAATAACAATAACCCAATAAGTAATATTGCATTTGTGTAGCCTTTCAGAGTCAGAGGACTCCAAAGCTCTTTACATCATGATCATTCACACACTGGTGTAGCAACAGCTGTGCTGGGTCACACTGACAGAGGCGAGGCTGATGAGTATAGGCACCACCGGTCCCACCGACCACCACCAGCAGGCAAGGAGGGTGAGGTGTCTTGCCCAAGGACACCACATCTGACAGAGCCTGAACTCAAACTGGCAACCCACCAGTTACAGGGACTCCTATTATCCCCTGAGCCACCGTAGCCCAGTCTCATCATTTACAGAGATCATTTTCTCAGCTGTTTTTGCAGGCTGTGATTTTGCTTAGAAGCTACATGGATATTGTAGTTTTATGTGATAGAACAACATGAGTCTGGTAACTTTTTCCTGTAGATTTAAAGAAAAGAAGCCTCACCTGGAAGGTGGAAAAGCAATATTCATGTCAAACACAAATAGTTTTCATTTTCTTTTCACATCTAAATAAAGAAAACAAACTAGGTGTAGTTGGACAAACCTGTGTTTTATTTCAGCATATCTGTTATAAATTATTGACTTGGAAATAAACATGAATGGCAGCGTAAGCTTCAATCACAATAGTATATAATTTGTTGGTCTTAGAGAATGGGAGATTCAACACTGTCACATTAAGTTATACACCAATTGATAAACGAACTGGACATAGAATTGGACAAAATAAATAAATAAATAGATAAATAAATAAATAAATAAATAAATAGAGAAATCATTTTAGTGAAAAAGTGAAATATGCATGTATGGTAAGTTCTTATTATGGCCACAACCTTAAATAGCCATTTACTAAAATCTAAAATTGTGTTTACCAGTTCTTACATTTTAGGTAACTGGTTTTTAATAAAGGTGGAATATGGAACACGAACACCAAAGTGACATCTAGTGTGTGGAGGTTCTAGTTGCAACAACAGCTTACCTATTCATGAGAAAATTTGCCATTTCCACGTGTGTTTTGATGCTGAGAAAATGTTTTATTTGGGTCCATCTGTTGTAGCTTCACCTATACTCACTCTGGTTTTAGATCTTTTATAATCGCTCCTCTTCTGAGAAGATTAACGACATCTTCTGGGCTCAGAAGCAGCTGCTTGACTTGCCGAGTCCGCCTTTTTCCACAGTGCCAGCCTCTCTAAGCAGACTGTACCATATTTGGAAACCCGCAATGGTGCGCTCTATTGGCTGGTAGATGTAAACATAAACCCAGTGTCGTGCCATCAAAATAAATATTTGATTATTCTTTAATTAAAAAATAGCTTTTAAAGGAAATACTGTACCTTCATTCTGCACACCTCTAAACGCCCCGTGGAGGTATTATTGTTAAAAATATAGCTTTTTATTAAATTGTTCCATATTCAACCTTTAAAGGATGAAGATATTACAGGCAGAGTTATATACAGTGAGACCAGGGAAAACAAAACATAGAAATAATTACAAACAAAAAAACAACAACAACTCAGAGGACTTAAAGAAACAGATTTTTTTAGGAGAAACACAGAATCATCTATAAGTTAGAACACAGACATAAACCTTCACTGATATTTGTCTTCTGTGATGGAGTTATTAGTCCACTAGGATTCCATAACCCTGAAACACCCACAGGGAGAAATAATGAGCCGTCTGTTCTCTAGTTTTAATTTACTGACTCCCTTCTCCCATGTACTGTTTACATCTCTGTGATTTAGAACATAAATCACAGAAGCCTCCTCCTCAGCTTGAACCTTGAATGGCTGATGTTGTTTTTTGTTCTGGTAACCCCCAATCTGACAGTGCACATGCTCTCTCCACCTCTATCTTTCACACACACACACCCTCTTGCGTATGTGCTGTATCCATGGTAACGTGTGGTATCACCATGGCGCTGGTGGCCAAGCACGCTACAAGCGTCGTCTGTGGTGGATTTGCTGTACCCGTCGCACACAAAGAGACACCCAGCACACTGCTGTCAAAGGGCTAAATGATTAAAGCAGCAACCTTTGGAGCTCAAACCAGATAGATTTTTGCTTTACGTCGCATTTAATCCTCCATTCAGGACCAACAAGGTTGAAAATCCTGTTATTACAGTTAAGAATTATCCACAGATAGTAATTTAATTTGACATTAAACATGGTGATAGTCGCTGACTAAATCCTTGAATGTAACGTTGCCCTCTATTAAACAGAAAGGTTAACCAGCTCGCTCTAAACTGAGAAAATAATTCAATCCTGGGTGCTATCATGACAGCTTTGAGTTATTAATAACAGGAAATAGTTTTATTGTGGCATTATAGTGTTTAATAATGCAAAGGTTAAGGCAGTGCTCAACCTTAGCAGCACTCAGGCATTTCCATTCTTCTTCTCTGATGTTCTGCCCTCTAGTGGCCACTGATGGGAAAGCAGCCTGCTGGATGACTGATTATGTTGGAGCTCCTGTGGCTCTGACACAGTCAGGTGTGCATGCAAGCTGAGAGGTATTTTGCACAATGATGTTGAGACGATTAAAGAGAATGTTGCCGTTGAATAAAATTGTTTTCTATGAATTGTTCAGATGAAAACATTTAATGTCAAAATTGTGGTTATGTGGTGATTCTGGTTGCTGATAAGGATATTTTTATCCCAGTGTGTGTGAGTACAGTGAATGTGTCCCCAGGAGGCGGCGGTAGACTGGCATTCTGGGGCACTACAGTAATTAATGTACCCATGACACATTGCTGCACAAGCAACACACACAGCACATGTAGGCATTTTCTCTGTTGGACTGTGTCCTTGAGTTTTATAGGTTTCTCTGGTGCTTCCTCCACTTTTTATACATAAATATATGTATTTTTACAATTTAAAATGCTATCATTCCACTTTTGTCTTTCATAGAAAAGTAATAGAGCTATAACTTCATCTTAAACCTCTGCACACAGACATGTTTTTAAAAAAGCATGTTTTTTCTTGTCTTTGCCATCATGATGTGCTTCTGCCAACAGAAGCACAAAACACCATTTTAGAGTTTCTTTAGTATCATTGTGTTTGATTGGTGTATTATTTATAGACTATAGCGTGACTGTCATGACCTTCGCTGGTTTTCCTAGCTGCAGTTGATAAAACCCGTCATTTTTTCTAAAGGTTACACTTCCTGTGTGAGTGATGGCTTGGATTTATGAGTCTGATTGATGCAAAACTGAGATACGTGTATGAAGTTGTGTCAGTGTGTTTGTTTTTGTCAGATTTATAGCTTTGAACAGGGATACAGTGAGCCGAAGGATAAATCAGAGTCAGTGCATCTCAGAGGGCAGTAAGTGACTCATGTTTATTTCATGATTTACCAAGAGACCAGATTGCATCATAGAGTCTACGTCACAGAAGCTGCAGCTTCTCCAGAACGCTGCAGCACGCATTATCACTACCTGTCATCACATCACCTCCATCCTGCAACAACTTCACTAGCTCCTATCAGACAGAGAATCAATTTCAAAATTATCCTCATCACATTCAAAACTCTTCATAACCTGGCTCCATCCTGCATATCTGATCTCATTCACATCACCACTCCTGTCCGCTCACTTCGTTCCTCTTCTGCTCCTCAACTCCTCTTTTTATTATTATTTTTAAAGTATTATTATTATTATTATTATTATTATTATTATTATTATTATTATTATTATTATTATTATTATTATTATAGGCAAGTACAGCGTTAGCAGCAGAGGCTCCAGTTTAAACTTAAATGCATGTCTGGTGGACCAGGGACTTTTGTGGCTCTCTCTCCCTTCGTTTCACCATCCAGACAGAGGAAGAAAGACTTTAAAAGCACCAAATTAGATGTGACAGAATACTGACAGAAGTTATTTTTGCAAATAAAAGACAAGAAATCTGCATGAATTGCAACATTAGCTTGACATCAGTCACTGTTTTGACACTCTGAAGTGTTTTTGCACACATTATGTGCACGCACGCACGCATGCACGCACACACACACACACACACACACACACACACACATTCAAGGACAAGGATTAATCCCAGCTTAAAATAGCCCCTGATAACTATCATTTTTAAGACTGTGTGTGATTGAAGGTTAGTCTGTTCCGGAGCAGCCACTTCCTCAGGAGAAATGTATATGAGTACATCATTAACAGGAAATTGGGTAAAATAAAGGCTTTCTCCCTTTGCCAATTATTACAATATTATTATTGTTGCAGTAACCAGTGTGCTGGTGCTGTTCTAAGAAAAAAGTATAAGGCTGCAAATATATTGAGGATTGTACCAACACAATGACACTAGTCAGTGTCTTGATGCAATCTGCTGGGTCCCTTATATAGGAAACTTTTTTACTGATTGGCTTATGAACTGAACTGTATTGAAATGTTTACTTTGTGAAGTGCCTTGAGACGACTCTTGTCGTGATTTGGCACTATATAAATAAACTGAATTGAATTGAATTGTATTTTATGAATATGGATGGTATTTTAATTGATAACATTTTCACGTATAATTTTTATAACATTTCATTGTCACAGTGGGATTTTATTGGTTTATTTTCCTTTAGGGTGGATGTGTGAGTTTTAGTGGACAGTTAGATTGCACCACCTAGTGGTCAAACAGAGCATACTGGTCAGTGAGTGGTACATAGTCAAATTGGTTTTAGAGGGCACATTTAAATACAAGTATTAAAAGATGTACAACCTAATTAAAAATTGAATTTGTGTTTTTAAATTGCACTAAAATGTAAAACTACTGACTCTATTAAACCAAAGTAAACCTTGGATTATAAACTCCCATAATGCCACCCTCCTGAGCTGATGTGTGGACAACTTGGGACACAGATAAGAGCCTCAGAGCAGAAAGCAGTTTCAGTAAAAATCATTGTGTCTAATATAAAAGCTGCTTTTGTCTCCTTCATAGCCAAAGTGGAAAGGCCGGTGTAACCAGTTTACTGAATGCATTAACGGATCATTTTACATCATTTTTGTAACATGAGAGCAAAGTCTTCAGAGCTGGATGAAGGAAGTAGGGTCACAGCCTTCATTCTGGTTCACTTTTGCCCATCACTGTACTGTCAACCAATCTCTACAGCGCTCCGAACACATGACAGCGTCTGCCGGATCAACAAGGCCACTAAATGAATGTTTAATGAGCATTTCAGAAGTAATAATGGCATGTCGCTAATGTTCTTTAATGATCTTCCTGTTGGTGGCCACGCCTTGATGCTTCCTCCTCCTCTGAGAGTTGTCTGACAATGGTTTGAACTTTGCTAAATCGAGTCTCATCGCTTTCTGTGCAGTTTCTGAGGACTGCGTGTAGACTGATCTGTGCTCTGGCTTTCCTCTTGAGGAGAATAAAATGACTTTTCCTTTGAGAAAGTCTGTTTCAGGTAGGCTGGATTTCTTGCTTTTGAATTTTAATTACGGATGTTTGATTTTTGTCACAAAATATCTAAGATTTTTTTTAGATCTTTATCTAAAATAGTCTGTAGTGTCTCCTGTAATGCTGAATTAGTTAAATGATGTTGGATAACGTTGATATGAGACTTTTCTCTGGAGATGTTGGTTCACCTTTAGTGTTTTACTGTCGTGTTGCTGTCCATGGTGCTGAAATGCTGGTGGCTTTACGTTGTTTGCAGTTTTTAATTATTTTCTTCGTGATTTGTCTTTTTCTTGGTCAAACAATGATTTATGTTTTGAAATTCCTTCTTATTTATTTGTCACACATTTATGTTCATTAGGTGATGATCGACTTGTTTAGTTAATGGCATTCACGGTTTGTTTTTCACAGACCTAATTTTCGTTAGAACTTTAGACTTTATATCTATAAATCCAGATTCCCGTGAAAGGATCATTTTCTAACCACGAGGTGTGGTGATCCGATCTATAATGGGAATAAATAAATAAAATGTAAAGGACACATTGGGACTCTAGATGGCACCATCGCTTAATCTGTTGGCTCATCTGGACCCAGTGTGGAGTCAAAGTGAAGCTCTGGGTCTGCAGTCAGAACTTTGATTCACCTTTTTATTCTGGTTTTGTTATTTAGTCACGCTTTATTGTTTTGTTGTCTTTGATGCACCAGCATGTTTAGACCGTTCATCCTGCAAGAGTCTGCTGGAATGTTTCTGTTTTGTTACTCAAACTGATTTGTAGCATTCATTAATATGTCTGTTAATCTAAATCTATTTCTAAGGAAAATGCGCAGCATCGATCTGGGAGCACTGCGCTCACCTCCATCAACATTTATACAGAAAAATGTCATTATTCCTTTTTTCCCTTGTTTTTTTAGAATGATATTTTCTGCACTGTCGTATAAAACAAAGAACAGTGGAAATCCGTGTTTTTCTTTCCTTTTGATCTTGCTTCTCTCCTCTCTACGCCCGCCCCCACGCCTTTCCACCCCTTTCTTCTCATGATATGGAATATCTCGTGTGCGTTAGTCATGTCCTGCATGTAAAGCCCTGACTGGGTCTGTGGATTGCCTCCCTCCCCCTCCACGCTGCTCTTTCTCCAGGTTGTAGGTGGGGATGCTCTCCACAATGAGGCTGACTTTGCGCAGGACTCCAGTTAACTGATTCAGCATGAGGCGCTTCCTGCTGAACCCCGCCGCTGTTTCGCGTTTACAAACTTTAGAAAGACTAAAGGGGTTTCCGGAGTGATCGGTGCACATCCTCTGCGCTGCAAGTCGAGTCTGTGTTTCAGATCCCGTGATGGATGCGGGAAGTTGTAGTGCGTGAACACACTCTTCCGGCAAACAGGTGTTTCCATTCCCAGGTTTGGAAATGAGCGTCATTCACGACTATCCACCAGCATGTGCGCGTCTGGGTAGTCCGCTGGGATAATGTAACCCAGGCTGGGTTTGAGCATCTTTCCTGTGATCCCGAGAAAAATGATACTGATGGAAGAACACGCAGCTTGTCGCGGTGAAACGTCTCTTTATTTATTAAATTTCACTTTTTCCTTGGAGATGCAACGAGAAAATCCTGAATAACGCGAAGATTCATGAGAAAAATGATCCTTTTGGACACTGTCTGAGCGGACTGGGCTTTGCTGCGCCTCTGGGAATATTGCGTGTCACTGTTTTGTGCACTTTGCAAGTTCTTGACTCAACGCATCCTTGCAGTCGCCTCACATTGTTGGGGCGCTGTCCCTGGACGCTTCTTATCAGAATCCACTTGTCTGGATTCACTTTTCTCTGGAAGTTGTTTCCCCACAAAAAGCTGCCAAACTGGCTATGGCAGCGGC
The DNA here is from genome assembly GCA_006937985.1 of Aphyosemion australe. Taxonomy (NCBI): domain Eukaryota; kingdom Metazoa; phylum Chordata; class Actinopteri; order Cyprinodontiformes; family Nothobranchiidae; genus Aphyosemion; species Aphyosemion australe. The sequence goes on from SSNS01000009.1 coordinate 3,627,302, forward strand.
GATTGCCAGCTCCCTCATAAGGCAGAAAAGGCAGGCGAGGGAGCGGGAGAAGTCTAATGCCTGCCGCTGCGTGAGCAGCCCCAGTAAAACCAAAGGAAGCTGTGAGAAACCCAGCCGGCTCAACGTTTTCTCACGGGTCAAACTCTTTGGGTCTAAGAAGAGGAGGAGGAGACGACCAGGTCTGTGGTGCCCTTTTATCAGCTCGTTATGACTGATCATCACTATAGTTTATTTAGTTATTTAAACACATGGTCGTTCGTTTCTTTTAAAGATGCACTTTGTGAAAGTTGCTCATTTTTAGTTTGTATCCACATATATGGAAACAGATTCTCAGTCCCTCACTTGCACGTTCAATCTTTAAAATCTATAAAAAGTGATAATTGACTCCATAAAATAGACAGAACAACGACTAAAATAGTCAGAAAAGGTTTTATTTATCATTTTTTATTATTTTATATAAATTATTAACAAAATACACACGACAGTCTTACATTAAATGATTAATTTGGTTGATTCCCTTTTCAAAATCAGACCCAGACCTTCTTTTTTCATGCATTATTGTCTCCTGGTTTGCATTTTTTAATAGCTGCTTTCACTATCAGGATGTTTGTGGACAAAACTGCACGTCTCTGCAGCCTTTTCTGATTCCACTAGTTTCCTTTCAGAGTAGTTTTATAACTCTGTGCACCTGGTGGTTAGAGTTCCTGTTTACATAACCATATAATAACAGTTCTTTTGCACCCTGCTTACTTCCAATTTCCATTTCTGTCCTGGAGGAAACAATGATGCCAAGAAAGCATTTTCTTCCTTGGACTCACACAAGCTGCCCTCTCAGACACTTCACATCTACCTAACTTTGATTACGTGTGGTTTTGTATATTTTCATGCACACGTTCCTCTCCGATCATGCTAATGTGTGTGCATCTGTAGTTACAACTTATTATTTGCAGCTTTAATAACATGAATTCACCGTTTAACAACAGAATGATTCCATCACGCTGTGTGTTCACCCTGAATGAACTTGTTTTGTGCTGTATAGTGACTTTAGTAAACCCAGCAGCGGCTGTGCTGTGAGAGATAAAAGGACAGATGAAAGGTGTGGTTAACCACTGAAACACTCTCTATCAGGGACAGTAACCAGATAATGGAAGGCACTTAGCTCTTATTGGATATTATGATGATGATGTAACGCGGCCAATCTGACCAGCTCTAACAGGAAAACATACAGCTGGATGTTGCTCTAGATGACCGCAGCACAACATGTGATGAAGAGGAGATTAAGAACATTACAACACAATTAGCTGATGTGCTCTTTTAAAACACCAGATTACATCAGAACAGTCGGTTAGGTTTTGTGTGGAAGTCACTTTTTAGATTTGACTAATAACCAAAATGTTAAATGTGAAATATTTATTGTGGCGGTAACTTACAATCCCAGTTTTATCGAGAGAAACACCTTCATATGATAAAATGTAAATAAATGCTCACTGTGTGCTTAAAAATGTTAATTTTATTCAAAAAATGATTGTGTGTGAATTATATATTATACCTAACCATTTTATACACACATTTTTCTTATATGATACTTGTACATAAGCCGCCACATTTCAAACCACTCTATAAAATACAACTTGTAAATGTTTTACATCCACGGAGTGAGAAACGCAGCTAAACGTGTGGGTTCCACCAACCCAAACACGCCAAAATCCCCTGCAATATTCTGCTGTTGGTAACTTTTAGTCACGAAAAACAAAATCTAATGGTGACTGTGATACATCAGGCTTATGAATGATTGAATGAATGACTTTATTTATAGAGCACATTTCCTGCATAGGAACACAATGTGCTTTACAGTAGATAAAACATAAAATAATCAATGATAAAATATGTACACACTCATTAACAAAGTATATACTTAAAACAACACTTAAAACAATTTTAAACACACACACACACACGCACATAAAACAAAGACTGAGGTAAAAGTTAGGCGTTTTGCCAAGAAGCACTGTTACAGCAAAAAATAAATAAATAAACCCAACACAACTTACATATAATTTCTTACTTTTTCACTAAGTTTAATATAACAATATTATATTAATGTTGTTATTGCATATTTGTTTACCAAAATCAAAATAGATTCACCTGAGAGGGTGGTTGATAGAAGCCTTGAAAAGTTACTGTAAAAAAATGTAGTTTCAAGTTTACTTTTAATACCTAAAAAGTATAAAAATGAATTAGAACCAAATTCCAACAGAGGTTTTCATAATTCAAACATGAAAATATATAATGAATAATTGTTCAATTTTATAATATATAATTGTTACCTTGCTTTTTGCTCATGGACGGATGAAACACAGGTGAAACTCGAAAAATTAGGAAATCGTTCAAAAGTTAACTTATGTCAGTAATTTAACCTAAAAGGTGAAACTAATCTATGAAACAGACTCATTCCATGCAAAGCCAGATGTTTCAGCCTTTATTTGTTATAATTGTGATGATTATGGCTACAGCTGATGAAAACCCCACATTCAAAATCTCAGACAATTAGAATATTGTGAATAGGTTCAATATTCTAGACTCAAAGTGTCACACTCTAATCAGCTAATGAATCCAGAACACCTGCAAAGGGTTCCTGAGCCTTTAGATGGTCTCTCAGTCTAAACTGAATTACTGACATAAATGGACTTTTACACCATATTCTCATATTTCCAGTTTCACCTTTAGTTGAATTTTATCATTTGAAACAACTATTTAACTCTTTAGCCCTATTTTGAATCTCTTGTTATTCTTTTGTATTTTAACAATGTAGTTTTTAGCATTTTGATATTATTTATGGTCAGTGCTGCATACATAGTTTAAGTGCTTTATATCATGAGTGAAATTCCTGTTTTTGCACCGTTTCTTCATATCATACAAACACGTGAAGGAGGAGGGACGTCCATTAGATCTCATCATGATCTGATCCATTTTGATTCTAATCACTTTTACTCTCGTCCATCTGTGGTTTGATTTATCTGAGGTGAATCCAGCTTGTAACAGTGAGAATGAAGCTAGCAGCGCTCAGCACCAGTCTAACTCATTTCAACCTTTTTATTAAATAGTTGAATTTAATTATTGAGAAATCAAAACGGACTAAAAATAACACGAACGTCTTTGTAAAAACACACAATTGCAGCAAAGCGCCTATTGTTCTCTCATCTGAATAAATGACTTCCTGTAGCTGTGATTTATCACAATTATCTTTCATAATTGCTTCTTTTTGAAGTAGTGTGCCATGCTTAATCTTTACAATTATTATTTTTGTACAGCTAAATGGAAGATTTTATTGTAAAGCACCTAGCTGTCTGTTTCATCCCTGCATCCTCCTGTCTGTCTCCACAGAGCCCCAGCTGAAGGGGATTGTGACGAAGCTGTACAGTCGACAAGGTTTCCACCTGCAGCTGCAGGCAGATGGAACCATCGATGGAACAAAGGAGGAGGACAGTGGTTTCAGTGAGTTTCACACCATCACTATCAAATCAATCTAATGTAATTTATAAGTGTATAATCATGTTTTCTGTCATGCAAATTAAAAATATTTGTTTCCTCTCTAATATTTCATTTTTAACAGGATTTAGTTTATTTTGTATAATACAAGTCTTTCTATACCTAAAAAGACAGATCACGATCTCTCCTACACACATCTATGGTGAAAGACAGCTTTTTCTTACACTATGCATTGATACGTCTCTGTCATAGCTGCAACACCCACCAGCTTTTTATTTTATAACAATTTAAAGAGGATATCAGTTAAACAACAACAGAAAATACACTTTATTAATTTATTATTTATTTCGCACATGGCTGTGCTCATCTCAGTTAAACAAAACGATTAAACGAGAGTGATCTTACAACACGATCATGACTGAAAAGGAGCAGGAAGAAGAAAAATCTTATGACACCTGCTCCAGTCTGAAACATATAAAAGAAAACACATCGATGGTCTGTCAGTCAATTAGCCTACAAACAACAATCAATATCAAACAAAAATCATCTCCATAATGTCCATTATTATTCAGCAAGTCCATACATTTGAAATATTCTATTTTTGTATAACCTTTTAAACTGAAAAATATTTCCACACATCTTTAACTCATTCTTAAAGTCAGTTAAAGTTAAAGTCCCACTAGTTGTCACACACACTGGTGTGTGTGACATTTGTTCTCTGCATTTGACCCATCCCCTGGGGGAGCGGTGAGCTGCAGCTGTGGCCGCGATCTCCTAGTCTCAGGGCGGACACTCAACCCACTAGGCCACTGAGCTGGTATATTCTGTAATGAATTCCACAATTTAACACCACAAACTGAAACGCAGCTCTGTTTTAAGGTAGTCTTTGCAAACTGATCGATCCTCAGAACTAAAAAAACAAATAAACTAATAAAACATTTATTGGTCACAATAAATGTATTTATTGGTTTATTGGTCACAAAGCAGCAGAAATGGATAACAGTGATTCGTAACAAGGTGTGTCGAATATCTTACTGAGAAAACAAGTTGTTGCTACACTAACAGCTTTAATTTATTGCAACTAAATCAATATAAACACATCTGGAATTTTTAAATTAGAAGGATATTGTCTAAAGTTAGTTTGTCCTAAATGTGAATCAGAAACTTTATACTGAACACAGAGCAAAATAAATAAACAAAAGTTTATCCTAATATCTTTAACTCACATAAGACTCACTTCATCCCTAAAGCCATCCACACCTCCCTTCACAACGGCACGGACTAACTTTTTTGCAGTTACATAATAACTGGCCCACATCGCTTTTTCACAAACCAAAATAGTTTGTGAAAGGAAAATTAAAGAGTGCTGCTGAACGGGAAAAGGAGAAGGAGTGAAGCTCTTTGCTCTGCTCCAAAAATAGCGTTGTTAGACGCTGGGTGCGCTTGTCTCCATGGTGACGGAGAGTGCAGTCCTCTTGGAGCTAGTGGTGTCTTGTGATGGTGGGAGAGGACCATCTCAAATGTGGGCACACACACACACACACACGCACACACGCACGCACGCACGCACGCACGCACGCACGCACGCACACACACACACACACACAGTGAGAATCAAAACCAGATCTTTGTAACTGCAGCTGGCTCAGCTAACGCTGTAGTCATGGTAGTAAAGAAATGTGTTATTTATGTTGTTCAAAAATGAGAAAAGTTATATAAAAACCAACAAAATCAAAGTTGGATAAATGTTTGTTTTGAGCCTTGGTTTTTGCTGCATCACAAACAAATAAATCCACCAGGTGTAAAGAAATTAATACAATGTATCCTTCAAACTCTTTTAAATCTCTTTGCAGCAAAACTCTCAAAAACTGAGCATCATTCAGCCTTTTTGTTTTGCATGTGTAGTCATATGTTAAATCAGAAGTCATTGCAATATAACACCAGAAAGCAAAACAGAAGTGCAATCACTATCTCAGTTTTTTGCTTTAAAGTGTTTTATTTTTCATTCTAGACCACCATGACATAGCAAAATACTTCAAATGTGACTATTTGTTGTTAGGAAGCCTTAAGTCGATCATCAAATTGAATTGGTCACGATTCCTTGCTCTTTGTGGGTGGAACCGAGACGATCGTGAACGCTGTCCCTCGGGCTTCCTTGCTCTTCTTCCTCCATGTTCCTCTGTGCACCAGGAAACGTCTCTGTGTGGGTGGTGGTCATGTAATTCTCTTCTGGGTGCTCAGGTGTTTCAAGGAGACGGGGAGTAATTGAGTTTTCCCTTCTTGAAAATCTCCCATCAGTGTGCCACTGGGTAATCCTTCTGAAATGAAGCTGAGGTGCAGATGTGTTTGTGCACGTTGTGTTTGAGCCATCAAGAGAGAAACCACGGTCAAGTGAGGGTGAAATTATAACTACAAGATGTTTCAGAGAGAAGAGGAAATCTTAAATACGACACACTCAGGAAAATATGAGTTCTTAATCAAACCAATTGAATTATTCATGAATACACTGCAAACATTGATTTCAAGGAAGTAAAAAAGCCTTGTTTTTAAACCTTTTATGTAATTTTTAGAAGAAACAAAATTTTCTTATCTGCAAAACCAGCACTAGTTAAGGTTAACTACAATAGAGTGAATATTAATATAAATTAAACTGATTTATTTGCTAGTTTTAAAAATTCTAGCCAAGCAGCTTTTGCGTACACCGATGGCCGACACTTTTTACTCAAAACAAGAAATTTAATCATATTTACCTTATTTCAAGTAGTGCTGTTTTTGCACATAAGATGTTTTTTTTCTTTTTAAATGGTAAATGGCTTGTATTTATATAGCCCCTTCTAGAATTGTACAGCCCCCTAACTAACCAGTTATTCACCCATGCAAACACACATTCACAAGCGGATGGTGATGAGCTACAATGTAGCCACAGCTGCCCTGGGGCAGACTGAGAGAAGCATGGCTGCCATACACAGGCGCCACCGGCCCCTCCGCCCACCACCAGCGGGGAAGGAAGGTGAAGTGTCTTGCCCAAGGACACGTAAACTGTGATAGATGGGTTGCAAACCTGCAACCCTCCAGTTACAGGGTGGGCACTTAACTCCTGTTGCCTAAAAAAAGTTAAAATGTCTAAAAACAAGGCTTTTTTTACTTTCTTGAAAATCAGTTTTGCAATCTGACATTTGTTTTTTGTTACAGGTAAAAAATAAAACTAAATAAAACAAACACCAGGTGTCTATCCTCTAAACGTTTCTAGCTGAATCAGAATACATTTGCATTGTCTGTGTTGTAGCAGTCTGAAAAGTTTTTGTGTCATCATACCCCTAGCTCCTGCTACAGCGTTTCTGCAGAATCTACACTGGAGTCGTGTGCTGATTTATTTGTTTTCTTTTACTTTTGAGGCTTTATAGCTCTAGAAACAATTCACTCTGAACTAAATTAATTTTTACTAAATATAGATAATTTTTTGTCTTCAGAGAGGTTGTTTACTAAGTTATACAGGTTCAAGTGATCACCTCTCTTAACTGACTTTAGCCACTGAAATAGCTTTTAGTTCAGTACTTCAGCCTAATTCAGTGGATACATCTCAGATATTGGCTGTCTAACCCTCCCTCCCTCAACGTTAAAGAGCAGCAAACATTACAGCGTCATCTCACATAACGAGCAGTCAGGCAGCACGATTTAAAGCAACAGTTTATAAGTTTCCTGCGTCTCCCTCCTACTGGTTGAAAGCAGAAATGCAACTGTTGTAAACAAACCTGCTGCAGCCTGCTGTAGCTAGAGCTAACAACGAGCTAACACTAACATAAGCCAACTGACTCTAAATAAGCCACTGTTGGACAAAAAAATATTATTATTTACAAGTCCAATAGCAACAAAGCCAGGTCACCATCAGTCCGTGATGTCATAGCCTTCCTTAGCTCCCTCAAACTAGTGTAGGCCACGCTGATGTTCACTCTGGTTTTAGCTCTTTGCTTCTCCTCCAAACACATTACTCTCTTACTTTTACTTCCAGTCTCTGCCATGATGCCAACAAAAATGCAAAATTCTTCTTCTTGTTCTTCTTGTGCTTTTTATTGATTGTCGGCAAACTGAAAAAGCTAACTGCTAGCGTTTATATGAGCTACCGGCACAGTGAACAGACATTGCAGTAAAGCAGGTAGAGAGCTCACGCTAGCATTTCTACCCGAATCACAAAACTGTTAAGTGCAGTTTCTGGTCAGCAGAAGGCGACAGATGGCTGGTCAATGTGAAGCTGCTCAAGTTTATGGGTCAAGAACCACTGAAACCAGTTTGAAAGCAATAATTTAAGGTGTTAAAAACTCTTTAGTGTTGCTTTAAATACAGAGGCTATTGTGTAAACCAGATAACTCAATCAAGCACAATCAAAGTCCTAATATCCAACTAACAAACCAGAGCATTTAAACACCATCCCCACTTCAGTAACAGGATGCACACAAAAAGATGACACTGCAATAGACAGAATACAGTTGCGGCTGAAGACCTGACTCATCTAAAAAGATCACTTTCTAGTACAACTGAGCCCACCAATAACTCTAGTGGTATGACTTCTTCTGTAAAAGCCTCAGAAAGTGCTCTCCGGCTTAGATTTCTCTAAATTTATCAGTTTGTTTATCTCACTATTCTTTTGTGAGTTGAGCAAATGTTGTACTTGCAAAATCAGGAGTTGTAATCAGACGTGCTCAGATAGCTGGAAATGTGTTACGTATGAAATCAGAGTTCTAAAGAAGGGCTGTATTATTGTAGCTCCAGAGTGTTTATGAGCCATGACCTCAAACTACTAAAGAAACAACACAAATGCATGTTTGTTGACAGTAAAGATGTGTCGTTTTTATAACCATATCACTCATTTTACTAAATTTAAACTTTGTGCCTAACTAAAAGCTTCCTGGGAAACCTTCTGCAGAACAAAATAGCTTTTTTTAATCATAGAGCAAATATAAGTTGCCTCTGTTTTTAAATTATTACACATGATCACACACGTTACAGCCCAGTGCGGGTTAGGGAAAAAAGATTTAGATCTAAACCCAGGGGATTTTCAATCTCTGCCGAATCCTTTACTTACAAATAAAAAAAAATCTAGCATGCATCCCTGTGACTGTTTGCTCAGACAGCTGAAATCTAGGGATGTCTGCAGTGTGAAAACAAGAAGGACAATGAAGTGTCCCACTAAAAAGCCTCTGTAGTGCACTTCACTCTAAGAGTTCATGATAGGGGTCCACTAAGTGGTTGACAAGAATATTTATGGGGAGAACACATCGAACAAAAGCTTATGAGAACCTAAAAAGTGGAATTTTTCACATTTATTTGAGCTCCTTTTCATCTGAAACACAGCATGTGCAGAAATTAAAGGGATGTTAAAGTTCCTGTCCGGACAGGATTTGGAAATGAAACACAAACAAAGCTGTAGTGATGTCAATATTCTTTGTAAACATTTCCAGTAATAACCAATATACCACAAAGCAAACTTTACTGGGAACAGAGTCCCGTATGCATCCTCTCAGGTGGACGTTTATCTAATGAACCCGTAGGGTCAGCACCGGCGCTTTATGAAATACAAACACAACAGGTTGACATTAATTAGAGATATTCGTCAATGAACAGCTGCCAGGGCTTTCAGCTTTACAACCTACAGCCAGATTTATGTATGCCTGCATTTTGGCATGAGTTTATGTGTTTAACTGTGCAACCTGCTGTCTGTAAACTAACATGCACCAGCAATGTTAATCCATTTTTAAAGGGGCGAAATCATGCTATTTTAAACCTTTAACAGCAAATCAAATTCTTCGATTCACTGAAATCTTACCTCCACTAGCCTGAGCTGCACCCATTCATTACATAACCTACAAAGCATCATGGGTAACAACGAAGCATCCTTGGAAACAGCGCCGGTTCTCGTACAACAGCTGTGTCTTAGGCAATTCAGTCATTGTATACGCTATATGCACGCTCCACTTCCGCATTCCACATTAGACCGCGCTCCTGCTTCCGGTTGTTAGAGTCGTCGGTGAAGCAGTGAAATGGCTGAGAGTTTGGAGTTCACCCGGTGCTTACTGGAGTTACCAAAAGTTACAATCAGTGATTTTTAGGGACAATTGTCTCTTTGTTTAGCTCTACGCCACAGAGCAAGATGGAAAAGGGATTTAAATTCTACGTTTCCTCTTAGTCCTCTTGGATGTCATCTCGTGCACGCGCGCTCGTACAAATTTAAAGTAAAAAAAACAATAAAAAAACAACATAACGGAACTAGTTGTAATCATTTTCAAACTCAAAGACCACAAGCTAGCATTCGCAGGGCCCGGAAGTAGGCGTGCGTTTGAGATTCTTCCAGACATACATCATGCGGCTCTGCGCATAGAAGAAACTATTGGGTTTGGCTGCCTAACAGTTAAAGCGTCTGCCTTTCATCTTGCTTTGCCATGTCCTGACGCCGGTTCGATTCCTCGTGCCGGCAGTAATCTATTTAGCCAGCTGAAGCAGATTTTTTTTTGTTTTTAGTTTTATTGATTATTTTCTGCAAAAGGAATGCTAGAGGAATGTCTCACAAAAAGGTTGTTGAACATTTTGTACGTTTTCTAACTCTTTAAAAATCACCATTTCAAATTATAGTTGAATGTGACCATTAGCAATAGCAATTCATTTTACATTTTTCTCCCTTGTTTTTGCATTATTTAAAGAGGTTTGTCATCAGTCTTCCATGAGGAGGTAATAGCAATGTGAACCTCTGTGAAAACGTTATTTATTTGTTAGTAAAAAGTCATTTTGACCACTCAGAATGCTTTTACAAATCGATTTATTCCAGAAACGTGAGGTTAAAAACAGCCAACCATCAGACCAAAAACCATCCAGAACTTGAGTGCAGCATGATTAAAAACAAACGTTAATTCGCTCCTGCTTATAAGATTTTTTGCAACATTGTGATCATTTATATTAACAATCTTTTTCTGATTTAGGTCATTCACTTTGAAAGAAAGGCTCCTCTCTAACCTTACCTTGCAGAATTAAACAAATATGAAGTTTCAGAAAAATTCTTCCATCTCTTTGTGATCTTATTTTTGTCATTCTGTTCCATCTCTTTTCAGCCATGTTCAACCTCATTCCAGTGGGCCTGCGAGTGGTGGCCATTCAGGGGGTGCAGACCAAACTCTATCTGGCGATGAACAGCGAGGGCTACCTCTACACATCAGTGAGTCTTGGACTTTATGTGTTTCTGATTGGATTGCATTTGTTCCACAGCTGTGAATAAAAGAATTCCACATTTCATTTAAATAGCATGAATAGGACGGACAAAATAGGCAAACCGATTTAATTTATTTCATTTTTGTATTTCAAAGTGATTTATTTTCCTGCTCGCTCAGACACAACATCCTCAGCCTGATGAAAGAATAACATCATTTCCTGATAAATTCTATGTCAACAAAAGGTTCAAGGATTGTATAAGCCGGCTAAGCTGTGACATCTTCGACAGTCACAGCTGGCTCTTCATCTTTGATTAAATGCACAAAGTTATGAATTATTCAGTTGCTGGCCGAGTAATGTCTCTGTTCATCTTCCTCCCAAATGCCATCGCCACACCGTGAGGCAGGCGTCACTCAGAAGACTGACAGCCTGGTTGGATGTGTAGCCAGAGGGCATGAACACACACACACGCACACACACACACACACACACAGAGTTTTTACAGTCATTTATTAAGATGCAGCAGTCTGCCACTGATGGAGAATAAAAGATTGTAATGATGTTTTTTTTTATTTGGGTTAGAACTTTTACATGTTCAAAGGAACTTTTTACACATGTTTTGTTATAAATGTACTTTCTAGTCAGTGAAACAAACACATGTATTAAAACTTTGATTGAAAGGGCTTTAGGTCACATTTTCATAACACGACTAGACAGGGCTGGGCACTCTGTTGTTTGAGGCCTAACAAATCTGGTCTAATACTTAATACCTCAGAGTGACCATCAGAATGCATGTGCTAGGACACTGTCATACATTTATGAACTGATCCTGCTCTACATGTCTACGTGGTCTGTAGGTACGTTGTTTAAACTCATGGGGTTTTGGGTTTCACTGATTTTGTGCAGGGTGTTTTGACGAATAACTCAAAGCAACATGCCCCGCCTTTCCAGTGGATACAAAAGCGACGTGTAACGTAACAGATGCATTTCACCCGCGAGCTCCCGTCCTACCAGGAGCGTTTCAGACACGGAACGGCAGTGAAAGCGTTCCACACAGCTGGTCCCGCGAGGTCACAAAATCACCAGAGAATTTCAGGACCCCGTTAGAGTTCAGCAGTTCACGCGACAACAAGCAAGGTTTATTTCTGTTCAGTTTATTTCGGCTACAAAGGGTCACAGATGATGATTTTTTTTTTTTTACTTTTTTAACTAGTTAAGCAACTGGAAATCTGCACTTTTATTTTCAAAGTTTCTGGAAGTTTTACACTGCTTTTGTGTTTGACTTCCTGTCTGACCCGATCTGACCTGTTGAAGTTGAAGCGTTATGGAAGCATAGCGCTTAAAAAATAGACTCAAAGCATAGAAACGAGTCCCGTATCTGGGACGCTTCGAACGTAACACTTCACAGCATGAGGGAAATGCACCCATCCACTATAACTGCGGCTAAATGCTGCATACTACGCTTCATAGATGTTACACATACACGTCTGGTGGAAAGGCCTGGTTAGTGATGGTTCTAGTGGGGAAAAAGTGAAGTGGAATGAAAAGCTGTAGTTTTTAAAAGTGGAAATTCTAAAGCACAATTCAAAAACTAAAGCAGAAATAGAATATGAATTGACTACTACGCACTTAATTAAAATTTCATTCTTTATCCTTTTTGATTATTTAATAATGCTCTATTTTACTCACATAAAAGAGGAAAAAACTAGAGAATACAGCTGACTGCACACAATACATCATCTATGCTGTTTCAAATACTCTCATGAGGAATACAGCATGTCTTATCCATGTGTTAAATTGGAAGAAAGCAGATGGGGGATGGGCTCCAGAGCTTCTCATTTCAGCTAAATTAGAGAGGAAATTGAACCGAATGTGAAGCTGGCTACCTAATAGTGCCTGTCTTCCTGGTACTGCTGCTATGGTGAAGTGCTGTCCACACACACACACACACGCACGCACGCACGCACGCGCGCGCACGCACGCACGCACACACACACACACACACACACACAGAGCAAACCAGCCAATAGCAGGTCAGCTTTTAGGGAGAATCCCAATCAAAGGTGGAGACACAGCAGGAGCGCTGCTGCTAAGGGATTCAGCACCTTTCTTTACACGAAGGTTTGTGCAAGCAGGAGGAGTGGAAGAGAACGGCAAAGAAATAATCTGTATTATGAAGACAGAAAGATATTTGATTTATAGTGTTTACATCCACAGCAGGTTCATTTATTCTAAAGTGGAATTGATTCTAAATATGAATACACCATTTACTTGGTGCTTGGTAATAGCTTTTAGACCAGAAATGGTATCAGTGTTGGGCAAAAACAACAAAACCAAAAATAATAAAGAAAGAAAAAGAAAGAATCATGAGGACAATGCTCTTTAGCTGGCTTATTGTTTTCTCTAAGCATTATTTCTTCGTATATAATAGGATAATAATATCTAATATGAAGTCTAATATAAGGAACAAACTGGAGCACAATTGTCTTTGTCAGAGTTTACAAAGTGAACAGTGGAAGCCACGTATTTATAATCAGGTGCACAGAGTCAGTTGACACACGTCACAAGCCCATTAGTTAAATGGCTTAACTGGGCGGAGCCTAGTCCTTTGTTACAAATGAAAAAAGTAAAACAATAAAAAGCCCCTTTGACTCTTGGAAAAACACATTTACAAGAGCAAAATTGCAAGGAAGAATTTTCAGTGCATAATAAAAAAAAATACTTGTTTGTTATAAACATTCCCTATAAATAAAGTAAAAGATCACAATATACAGAGAATCTAAAACACATTCTTACAAATGCACACCTAAAGGAAGCAACTCAAACTCTGACAAAGACAGTTTGTGTTGAAATGTTAGTATAAGTAGTGTGCTCCAGTTTTAGACTCATGTCCTTCAGCTGTGGAGCACCTGCTGCATCAGTGTAGATGAGGCGCAGGTCACTTTGTTTCTAATATCTAATATGACTCTGTGTGGTCACAAGCTCTTGACGTCTGAAAGATGTCCTACACAACGGACTGAATTAAAAACATGAAAATGACAAAAATTGAGATTCAAGGTTTCATCCTGACAGCAGCAGCATTAAATATTGTTTATTTAATAAAACATAAACACAACATTTACTGAGTTGTATTAATACAAAACCATTTATTCTTCTGTTTTAAATTTCCAAAATCTTTCAAACTGCATTTAAATGATTATAAACAACTGTTTTCTGCAATAAAAGTAACCAATAATTATAATAAAGAATGTAAACATTTGAAAGTGCCCTGACCTCTAACCTCTGAAACAAATAGGATTTACAGCACCACCCTGCAGATGAATTTTCTATTGGACATGGCAGAAACTGACTAAACAATAACATAATTCATTTGAACTGAAATAATAAAGATTTGCTAAAAGGTGAATTAAAAGAATAGGTTATTTGAGGACATTTTAACATATCTCTGCCCAGCAGCAATTTAATAACAGCCCAGTCATTCATCTCTTTACATTCTGTAAAGAAAAACATCAAACTGACCCAAAACAATGTCAGAGAGGAGCTTTGAAGCTAAACCTTCATCTGGCTACCATTAAATAACAGCTCTTCATCCTAAAGCAGACCCTTCCTCCTCCTGACGTTTGTCTGGAGCAGCACACACACAATCATCTGGATGGTAAAGACCCAAACCAGTCTTCCTTCCTCTTATCAACCCGGCTGCATCAGGATCCATCTGCAAGTGTTGTATTTAAATATGTTATGTTTTGTACATCTAAGAGGAGACATTTAAATAATGAGGGGTTAAAGAAATAATGCATGGGTGATAGAGACTTTATCAGTGAAAAAAAAATTCATCATTATGAGAGAGGAAGAAAATTGAAATGCTATTTTTTCTTATCCTTTTTTATGCAAAAACATTTTTTACCATTGAAACTATGCAGATGTTGTCATTAACAAAAATTATAGTATTGTTATATTCAACAGATAAACATTATTACCTCTTATCGATATAAAATAAAACCAGCTTTAAGGCCAGTTTTGTAGTGTGAATGTTTTTAGATCCTGAACTAAATGATCTGCACGTAGCTCACGAGCTTCCTTTGAAGTGGCGTTATTAATTTCCTGGTGGGTCATATCTGAGTTAGAGTGAGTCACCCCGGCTCCAGTTGAGTCTCGTCTAGACTGTGCAGCGTGAGTGTGTGTATGTGAAACTGAGCATTAAGGGTGTGTGTGGTAGAGATTTATCAGGATCCTCTTGTAGCTAAAATACACGTTCCATTAAAAGCTTGACTCATGCCATAAAATAAAATAATTATAGGAACTCTGTAGAGCTTCATTTTTTTCAAAAATGGATTTAAAGAGTGAAACAAATCTTCATATGAGTTTGAATAGTTGGGAAACTAAATTTATGATGTTGAAAAGCTATTAAGGCTGAAGAAAAAGTAGGTTTTATTCATCCAAGGATGCTGCGAGGCAGGAAGTCCAAAAAAGCAAAAGAAAAAAATAAATAACTAAAAGGAACATAACATGACAAGAGAGAAACCAACACTTGGCAGGAGACACACAAAGCACCAAGGACAAACACATAAAGGGAATCTGACGAGGAACAAATGAAAGCCTGAAACTACATCCACAGAGGGACTATTCACCTACAGCTATGATGATTATATGACACAGACATGATGAGTTTAATAAAGCTAGGCTGCAAAAAAATACAGTAAACAATGAAAGAAATATGACAACAAAACTAAAATAAATACAGTAAAATACAAAAACAGTTCAAGTAAAACATGCATACCAACTTTTGATCATTTTGCTGTTTGAAGTTATTATAATTTGGTAATTAAGTACAAAAAATGAGTTTTCCTTGTGCTAATCCCAGTTTTATTAGATATCACTTAGGATTTATAAAGCTAATGCAGTCGATCTTTTAAGCTTTAATTTTGGCACAATATGACATCCTGATTTCTGCCACAGCATCATTTTTAAAATTTTCAAACTGTTTTCCGTGTAAACATTCTTTTGTAGGTCAAAAGAAATGCATATGTGAATCGTTTTGTTGATAAAAGTATTTTCTCTTTTGGTTTTCCTATAAAAATCCATAAATGTGAATTAATTCACATCAAAATAAGACAATAAAAGAGCATGGGTTCTTCTAAACATTGAGACTATGGAGACACAAACAAGTGTCGATAGGGCAACATAATGTGACATTTAATCATCATATTATGCTGGACCAAGATTAATTACAAAGCCAGAGGAGTTTGTGTATTATTATGTTTGAGCGTGTGTATTTGTACATGTTGGCTGCATATTTGTGCTTTAGATGTCCTGAGAGCCGAGTATGGGATCACACCCATGACTTTCAGCCATTGTTAAATAAGAGCAGCTGCAGGGTTTCTTTTGATCTGGGTGTGTCATTAATTACTCTGTTTTGGTTTGCTTTTGTGTGTGTGTGTGTGTGTGTGTGTGTGTGTGTGTGTGTATGTGTGTGTGTGATGCTTTTGTATCTTCAAATTTCTTCATCAAATTGAAACTCTCCTGTGGATTCCCCCCCAAAAGGACTCCCCAAGTAAACGTTTTATTTATCTTGAAAGCAGAAAACAAGGACCTTTTTAATCCACTTTCCCTGTCTTCAGAATCCGGATTAAGAAGCCTCATCCTCACTGCTCAGCCGTAGAATTAATGTTACTTTGCATCAGGAGCTCTGCTGTGGCTGAAACGAAACCCGAGAGGTGCTCAGCTCTGATTTTATTGGCATAACTGGTGTCATATTAATTCTGATATGGCAGCTGAAACTCATTGTGCTGCGCAAAGCACTGATTTGTCTTTACAGGAGAAATTAAATCCATTATGATAGTATTTCACTTCCCCGCTGACTGCATTTGAGAAAACATGAATGGCCTGTAATTACTCTCTTAAGGCAGACACACTACAGTCAGAGCTTGGATCGTAAGCGGTGATGTTTTCTGACTCACCTGCCCTGCTAATGGAATATTTATTTCACATCCGTTAAATGGTACAAACCGTTTTTGTGACCGCGAAAGGATTTTGTGATGGGCAGCTTGCACGTTCACAGAGAACAAAATGGAGATGAAAACCACATTCACTGTGATCCTGTAAATGTCTTTTACCACATATGGTTAATAAGTAATGATGCTGAATTACTCTGCTGACAGCTAGCTGTGCGTTACAGAGCTCAGTGTTGTGATAAAAAAGTCTGAAAGGATTTGGCTATTTAAATATGTTAAATAAATAAATATATAAATGTTTTATTGGAACCAAACTCAACCCTACCCTCACCAGTACTGAGTGTCTGAAGTGAAAGAGAACGTAGTGAAAAACTATGAAAGTAAGTTGGATGTTGCTTCTAAATACCTTACATGTGTTGACGGGACGTGAAAGTGTGAGAGGAAAGTTTTACAGCTTTCAAATACTAGAAGTGATTTTAAATAGCTGAAAGATGATTTCCAGTCAAAACACATCTGTTAAGTATGGAGTAATTAGACTTTATTTTCTTTTTTGACATTGTTTATTAAGTATACTAGCATGGAAAGCCATCCTATTTATGTAAATACTGTATATAGTCTGGCTATGACCCATAGACAGAGCTCAGTCATGGGGATTGGTTGTCTTTCAAACTGTCTCCACACTCAAAGGAACTCATAGAAACATCGCTACAGAAATCACTCAAAGGTGCAGTCTGCCATACACTGTCAGAAAAAAGATGCAAATACATAATTTTTCTAATAACATAATTAAGTACCTCTATCTGCTCGTCTCGAAGAAAAGCCCAAGTCTAAATCGCCCAAAGTTGATGCCAAAGCCATTTCAAACAACCGACACTCCTGAACCGACGCCATTTTTGTAGTTTTTCTCCATCACAACACTTTTTCTAAGCCTGCCCAATGTATCTCTAAAAACACAGAGCTGTGATTGGTCTGACCTAAAACTGTTTGCGCCAACAGTAGACCTGCTGGGGCTGCAATGGAGCGCAGCTAGATCTTTTGCTGCTGTTGGTCTAGATTTCTAGGCTATCATTTTACAATACTCAGATAAAAAAGACCTGATCAATTAAAAAAGACAGAAGATTTTTTAAGGGATGAGATTGGAAATAAAATTCACAAAAACACAAAATCAGTAAAACATTCCTAACAATTTCCTGTTTGTTGTGCTCATTAGGCTGGATTAAAAAAATATATCAGAGTATTTTTTTGCGTTGATTTTTTTTCCCCAACTAAGAACAAACATCGTTACCCTGCCAAGATGTTTTATCCCAAAGTGTAAAAGACTATTTGTTTGTGCTGACTGTTACTCAATACAGGTCTAAGGAAATAGGACCTACTTATTTAAAAAATGTTTTTAATAAATTCAGTTTTGCTAATGGACTCTGGCTTTTACACCATAGTTCAGACAAACACACTCAAACCTTCCATCAGAATGGTTACAACAGCTGGGTGGGCAGATGTTGAGTTTGGGACTAAAACAGTCACACATGCTCATTTTTGTGCAGAAATCTAAAACAATGTATCACTACTATGAACAATCCTTCTGGCACTGCAGTGAAGTTACATTTAGAACAAATACTAACATGAAAACTATTGAGATCCTTTATTCTTCACTCTCTTTAACGCTCTTTAAGGAAAAAAAAGTTATAAATTCAACATTTTTTGTTTCAGGGTGACAGAAAGAAACCAACAGATGTAATAAACCTTGGTTTTTCTTTCATCTTCATTTGATTTGAGCCAATTTGCTACAATCGACCAAAGTGTTTATCTGGGTCTTTTGTTTCAGGCTAGCTATTGTGCTTTTTTTTTAAAGAATTAATTCTAGTGTCCTATTTATACACTAAAAGTGTGGTTCAATGGGATCATTTAAAGTTTAATTAGTCAAACGGTACCAGAGAGACTTATAGACTAAGATGCGCCTGAACTCCGTTACAGTTTTTTTTCTTTTAAAAATGGGGGAAAAGGATTTCCAGCCATTTCTGTCCGTCTCTGCGTCAGTTGGCAGACGCCGGTCGTCCACAGAGACCCACTCCAGTGCAACAATGACAGCCAAGCAGCCTCTCCTCCATCTTGGCTCTGACCGTGCATGTATCCATCTGTGTCTGTCTGTTTGTCAATAGACTCTCTCATTCTTCATCAGAACAAGTGTAACCAGCCAAATCCACATAAGCTCATTATTAGAGGTACAACAGAACTAAGCTCGTGAGCAGCGTGCTGCTTTGCTTCCAATTACTGCTTGTGCATCGCAGAGATGGACGCTGTCCAGCTCCTCCAAGACGGCGGCGAACAGCCCGAACGAGAGAGTGGTGTAGGAAGATGTAGGCTTTGATGTTTTTACAGTTGGTGACGAGTCAAAATATAAACAACGTCGAAGCAAAAGAAGACAAATGATGGTGAATAAAATATAAATTCTATAATTGTTTCACCCACTTCTCTTTTCTTTGATGTGTTTTTCTTCTGCTAATAGTGGTTTAATGCTGTTTGCAGTCGGGGGTTTATTAACACCAGCTGGTAATACATGCTTTGTTGTAAATTGTGTATTTATTGCCAGGGCAGTTAATGACCTCATTGCTTTTGCTCTGCTGGTACCTCGTTTCATTTCTTTTATTTTATCCTCTCAAATTACAAGATTTTTTTTCTTTTTTTTTTGTAATGTTTTTTATTATTACAGTTCTTTTACGATTGTATACTCTAAAATAAACGTTTCCACACATTTGCACAACCGTACACACAATGTCTGCTTCACCCTTTTTGCAAAATATTACAGACAGTGATTTGGAGAACTCAACACACACTTTTACACCTTACACACAGATAAGGGTTGTGAGGTTACTTCATTACAAAGCCCCAGATTGCCAACAACCACACTAATGAACAAACTGGATAATCACATCCACCAGGTGTGGAAGCACATGTGCTAATTTGAAAACGCAGCACTCAGGTGTGCTATAAAAGGCAGCAGGTGAGTGCACCTGTCCAGCCAGATGGAGAGGTGATGTGTAGTTACAGTTGCTTTTACAGTACTTTGTCTTCATGCAGTGATTTTTATTTGTATACAGATTTTTTGTTTCATTGATTTCATTGTTGGTTGATTAAAGTAACTCATTATGGTAAATACTGTGAGTGTTGAAATACAGGAAATACTTGAAATATTAATTCTGCAACATCAGAGTTGTGCAGTGCATGGTAGCTCATAGCAAACATGTCTGTGTACATTCGCTCTATATCTCAAACTAATCATGAAGAATGTGGGTTTGTCACTATTTTACTTTTTTCATCTAAATTGTTTTTACAAATGTGTGCCAAATGTTTTGCCTGAAGTGTGTAAGTTTTGACTGACTTGTGTCAAATTGCAAACAATCTATGAATTATGCAAATTGAGTGTTGTGTTTGGACAACTGTGATTATATTTTGGGAACATGAACCCAATTTTCAAAATTGCGTGTAAACAATTAAATAAAAACTGTATACAAATAAATCATTATACATGCATGGATGAAGGGCCTTCAGTCACAAGTCATTGTTTTTGTACTCAGCAACTCAAGTGGCTTCATTCAGCTGCCATCATCTTTAAAACTTCAGAAATGGTAAACCCACTGCACCCGTGATTAAAAACGAAGTGTTTTTGGTAGGTTATCTCAAAATAAATCTATTATAAATGTAAACACCATTTTGCCAATACTGTATGTCCTTCTATCCCACACAGTAAGAAAAATACCTTACCTTAAATTGACACGTTTTTTCAGCAATGCTAATTCAAGTAAAGACTTTAAAAAAAGAATAAAACACCTGTGAAACATTAAAATTGAAAATTTCTTCAGGATTTTATTATACATTTAGCCTTTTTTATTTTGTGTCCATGTGAATAGAAAGCTGAACATGAATGAAAAGTCAAGCAACAACAAAGGAATTTCAGAATAAAGGAAAGAAAAGAAAAGTCGTTTTGGTTTGTAGTGCGATAGTGGAGTTGGAGCACATCCTGTTGCTGAACCTAGACCTGACCAACTGCAGCAACCCCAGATCATAGCCCCGCCCCAACAGGCTTGTACAGTAGGCACTAGGCATGATGGGTGCATCACTTCATCTGCCTCTCTTCTTACCCTGATGCACCCATCACTCTGGAACAGGGTCCATCTGGACTCATCAGACCATCTGACCTTCTTCCATTGCTCCAGAGTCCAACCTTTATGCTCCCTAGCAAACTGAGGCTTTTTTTCCAGTTTGCCTCACTGGTTAGTGGTTTTCTAATGGCTACACAGCTGTTAGGAAGCTCGTACCTATTTGCTTAGTTAAATCTAGGTGGAAACTTTTTTGGGGGGCTGGACATTGTATATAAATTGGTTTTAGGATTTGCTTGAAACCTAAAGAAATTGTCTCGCTAAACTGGTCAAATGTAAATGGTAAATGGCCTGTATTTGTATAGCGCCTTCTACAACCCCCCAAGGCGCTTCACAACACAATTAGTCATCCACCCATTCACACGCTGGTGAGGATGAGCTACATTGTAGCTACAGCTGCCCTGGGGCACACTGACAGAGGCGGGGCCTGTCGTACACTGGCGCCACCAGTCCATCTGACCACCACCAGCAGGCACGGCGGGTTATGTGTCTTGCCCAAGGACACAACAACAGCGACAGACTGAGCTGGTCGCGAACCTGCGACCTTCCAATTGCAAGGTGGCCACTTAACTCCTCTGCCACCATCGCCCTGTGTGTCAGCAGAGGTTGAACAGCTTCTACAGTATATAAACAGTCAAAATGGTTCTGTCTGCTATCATCAATAACTTGTGCAATACGTAAATAAACAAATGCATTACACCCTATTCCATCTTGGGTTGAAGCTGCACCAGCTTCTACTGCTGTTTACCTGAAAGACCAGAAATGATTTTTTTTTCACTTATTTAACATCTTAGAGTCCATTCTTCACATCATATATCATTTCATATCATCCCACCATATCTAACTTTTGCATCTGCATTAATGTGCGCATTATGGCAGTGCTGGCATGAATTATATACATTTTAATTTACAAAGCGCCCTCTTATAGTTTCAACTCAGCTGCCAGATTCAAATGTTGCCCCAAACACTCAGTGAGATCACTGAAAAGCTAGAGCTAGCTGTGCAAATTTACAGAATAAATAAAAAACAAAAGCTACATGATAATAATCAACCATAATAAATCCTTAGAAATTTGTTTAACTTGTGGATGTTAACCTTTTTTTAGCTGTAATGATGTATAACCATAAAGTTGTTTTTTTTTAATGTGAACTGTTGTCGTAAATTACTATCAAACCTCTCAGCTTACAGAAGGGGGTATTAGGATTTCATCAAAAACCTGCCATATAGAGTCCCACACATGGATTTAAAGGTGCTGAGGGCCACATTTTTTGTCTCATACATTTAAATAGTAACCTTCTGTTTAAAAGCCATTTTAAATTAATATTGTTTGGTACTGTATTTAAGACATTGGGGGTCTATTCTTGATGTAAAAACAACAGAATGTTTCCACATTTCAACAAATATTTGAAAATGCAAAAATATCTGACACTCATCACTGGATGAGAGGATGACTTCTCCGTTTCCTGACATGCCTGACCTATTTTTTGTCGGGCAACAGTGCAGCTGACTGATTCTTTTAATTCATTTTAATTTCCAGATATTCAAACATGCGTGGCTCTCAGGAGGTGATAAATATTTCTAACTAAATATGTGTTACAAACATCACAGGTCTTTAGAAACCAGCTGCTTTTTGCCACAACATGAACTTTACATTAAGGAGGGTGTATTTGAGTTTAAAAATCACACAAAAAAACTCTTTTAAATATGCAAAACATGCACTAATGCAGAAACTGCTTGGTTGGCAGTATAGGATAAAGCAGGAATATCACAATTAGACAGAGATGTAAAAGCTTTAGTTGCACTCACAATAGATGAAGAGTCATTTTACAAATTTAAGCCACCTAGTTTTAGTAAACAGGAAAAGAAAAAAGAGATCAGAGGACAAAACACCTTCTTTGTGCAAAGTGCAAATGGATTACATAGAATTTATATCTGTTTTATTTTATTTTGGAAAGTGTTTTCTTCCGTGCAATAATAAACATCAAAGTCAAATGGCTTCTAACGATCGTGTCTAAGACCTCACATCCAACAATTAAACTCTGAAAGATGATAGCTCATCTATAATTAACAGCTGGGCCCAAATAAGAGTAAGATTCATTTGGCCTGTGTGTTTTATTAATGCTGCTCATTAATCTCATCCCTCTATTATCTGTGCCATAAAGTGCTGCGTTATTCACAGCATTAAATGGGATGAATAGATTTAGAGGATTGTCGTGGGATAGAAATTTTAAATCTCCTAAGTGCGTGAGTGTGAGCTGTCATGAAAAAGCTGCACTCTGACATGAAAAACAACTCCCGTTATGTTTGTGTTGATTAAAAGATTTTAATTACAGCCAGCCAACATCTGCTTTAAACTGCACGTTCTTATCTTTTCTCCACAGGAACACTTCACACAAGAGTGCAAGTTTAAGGAATCAGTGTTTGAGAACTACTATGTGACGTACTCCTCCATGCATTACCGGCAGCAGTCAGGCAGGGGCTGGTACCTCGGTCTGAACAAGGAAGGAGAAATCATGAAGGGAAACCACGTCAAAAAGAACAAACCAGCAGCCCACTTCCTTCCCAAACCTCTAAAGGGTAAGCCTGCACAGATGCTTTTTCACATTTTAGCTTCTTTGCAGCTGCAGTTCTGGTTAGATCAGGATTAGTGTGTGTCATCCATCCCTTGGATAGTTTCATCTAAACTTAGCCCACAGAGATAAGATAACAGTTGAGTCTGGCTTTTAAAAATGATGCACTGCTCTGCAGTGCTGTTAAAGCCACTGATATTTACTCATCATGTATTTGGTTACATCTTCAACAAATTGATGCTTTTCAACAAATTAACAAAAAGCTGGTGAAGGTTCTCAGTCATCCAGGTCATGGTAATCCAAAGGGGTTCAAATGAAGGCAACTGGACTTCTTTGGTTTCTTGAAGACATTTAGCTCCTCATTTGAGGAGCTTTGTCAATTAGCCTTTCGCCGGCCCCGCCCCCAGAACAGCTATTGTCCAATCACACATCATAGCAACCGTTACTATCCGACAACTCCAAACAAGATGATGAAGCTAAGCCTAATTTATAGCATTCACCTCGATAGTAGTCGTGTCTCCTTCGTTTCCCTTCAGAACCTCTTCATCGAGCTCAACCAGCAACAGCCAAGTATGAGTGCTCCCCCCGCCCGCGGCTGGGCGGAGGTCCGCCTCCCAGACTATCCAAGACCCTTTTAGATAAGACACACCGTACCGGCAAATCAGCGTAATATTACCTCAACCGTGTGTCTTATAAATGCACATTAAGCCTTGGCGCAACAGCGGGTGGTGTCATGATCACGTGATGAATTAATGCCGAGCTCCGGCCGGGAACTAAAAATGAAAGTAAACATGGGCATAAAAAGTTACGTTTTATAAACAGACTCAGCTGAGATGATAGCGATGCAGAGCGCCGAGAGCTTTTCTCCGCTAGAGCTGCCTGCAGCTCAGATCATCTGACATCTGACAGCTCACAGGGACACCGCCTCGCCGCCACCGCTCCTCGGATCCACGAGTCCCCGGACGCTGGACCTTCTCCCAAACTCCCAACTCCTTGTTCCCTGCTACGCTTCACTCAGCGGAGCCGACACTAATATATCCCTCCACTGCATACTGTAACCCTTTTGCCTCGATCTGGATGATATTGAGGAGGAATTGCTCCAAAAAATGTCGCTGACACGCATCTGTCTACTTCTTTCCATCGCGGAAATCTGCGGAGCTGCAGTATTTGATCCACTTATTGTCGGACTTGGTAACAGTAACTAAGGGGGGCAGGGCTCCGCGAAAGGTCAATTCTGACTGGAATATGGGAGAGTCAAGCTTATAAACTGTAGCTGTCTGTTGTTGCTCAACAAGCTGAATACCCTTCCTCCCTACCTCCTGAGGAGTCGTTGAAGTCGTTAGCCTCTATGTCGTGTTTGAAATAGGTGGTGGAAAGGCAAAGGTCCAGGAGGGTACAGATCTGATCTGGAGTCAGTTTTTTCCTCTCGTTTAAAGGTGTCCTAGAATGCAATTAATCAACAATCTAAAACAGAGCTTTGAGCCTCCAATAAGCATAAGAATTTTTTTTTGGCTTTCATCTGTCCCAGGAGCCCTGATACAGGCCATTCTAAACCCCCTTACTCAGGCCTTCAGTGAAAAGAGCTGTTTACCCCTCCCACTCGGCCAGGACATGCTGATTGGTTGGTTTCCCCAGAAGGACTCACACACATGCAGGTTTGAGGAGGCGTGGCTCCCCCTTATGACGTGTTAAGGAAGGCTTTCTCAGAACAGGAGGTTTTCTCTCACCTTTTTCAACTTTCGAATTTACACAAAAAGTAGGTCACACACGGCTTTGACTTTTTGGCATGCTACTGTTGACCACCCAAGCTGTCTTATTCAACAACAACAAGGAAAATGTTGGTTTACATTCTAGTTCCCCTTTAAGGAATCATCGTGTTCCAGCCGTTTCCTAACCGCTTCCACTGCTTCAACTGTGGGTATACATGTAAAGAGTGTCATGACCAACTCATCAGGGGGTAGGGTGGATGGGTATTCATAGGTAGTTTCTGCTCTTTAAGCAACAATAAACAGCTACAGTTTATAAGCTCCACCCTCCCATATTCCAGTCAGAACTGACAAAGCTCCTCGGATGAGAAGCGAAACGTCTTCAAGAAACCAAAGAAGTCCAGTTGCCTTCATTCGAAGCCCTTTGAAATAAACAAAAAGCAAACTAAAGTTTCTTTAAGGGTAAACTGAAGTGATCTTTGTCCTGAATGCTAGAGGTACTTGAGAATGTGTTTTCACTAAATGCTAAATGTTATATTTCCCCCATGAATTGGCTTTTTATTGTTCTTCTTGGAGATGCTGTCATGTGAGTAGCTATTTTCCCTCCAGCTGCTGCAGACTCGGTGCAGAATGGGGTTGCGCCACTCTCTGTAACCAGAAGCTGTAAAGACATTATGTTTCAGTGCTGTGAATGATAGCTCCAGCGATTTATTTTCATTACTACAAATTTACAGAGAGCCCCACCCAACCAACCAACGAGTGTGCGTGTTCGTGTGTGTCCGTCTGTGTGTGTGTGTGTGTGTGTGTGTGTGTGTGTGTGTGTGTCTGTGTGTTGATAGAGAACAAAACAGCAAGCAGAGACAGAGAAGTGGTTCTGTTCTTTGTTTTAAAAGGCTACAGTCCTTTCATCTTCAGCGAGACACTGATTTACCTGTCAACAGAGAGGAGACACAGCCAGAGTCTGTTTCCTCTTCAGTCAGACAAAAGAGAAGAGCTCTGATGTTTTTTTTTTTGTTTTTTTTTATCTGGTAGGAAATGAAAACCATGCAGTGCAAAATATGGATCTGTTTTGTGGCTTTTTATTCAGTTATTTTTTTTATGTGCAAATAGAACCAATGCAAGAAATTCCCAAATTAAAATAATAGGAACATATCATGACTGACTCTTCCAGTGTTTTATTTTAGCTGCTGAAAAAGGTGCTTTCTCCAAAATGTTGACCTCTATTCAGCAGTATGGCAAGTTTTTCCAAAGCAATCTTTATTTTAAGAATATCCATGTAAACACACAGTTTCTAGAGATTTCCTCGTCCATTAAAGGACTGAAAATGACCCTAAATGCTGCAGCAATTATTCCAGACCTGGATGTGAGGTAGAAAAGCTGCCAGTAAAAAGGAGCATAAATTGGATCTCTACATTAAAAAAAGTAAAAGCTTGTTTTTGCTCTTCATGTCTTTGCAAGAACTGGATTTATGCTGCTGTGATTGATTGAATGAATCAATCACATGCCAAGTTTATTTTTTATTAGCCCGCCTTTTCTCATCTGTTCACCCCCTCTTCAGATGTTTTAGCATCACAAACCATCTGGCGAGTCAGGTTCACACTTTCACACCACTATGCTTTTAATGACATCCTCGGCACAGCTGCGTCATCAGGAGGCGTCAGATCGTTCAGACGGTGGCATATCTGGTCAAACATTTTTTATAAATGTCTTCTTGTCAAAACATTTCACACTGGGGATTATTTTAGTTCAACTGGATCAAGTTTTTGATTTATGCAAGTGCCATCAGGCATACTAGGCAAATGAGACCATGATGTTGACATCTATATGGGTAATAAAGAAAATAAAAATAACTATAAGAATGTTTTTCTGTCAATATCTTTATGTTTTTCCTTCTTTTAATAATTTTCAGTTCATTGGGTTTTGTTCATTTAAGTATCTTGCATTCTTTAATGAGATAGAGACTAAAACAGCTCTATTCACTAAATCATCAATGGTTCTTATTTCTTCTAAAGAATGTATGCTTTTAATTGTATGCATCATCTAGGATTGTATTATAATAACATTAAATAATAAATAAATAAAATAATCTTGTTCCATTCAGCTTTTTTTATTAACATGAAAAACAAATCAAATTACTTCAAAAGTGCTTAAAGCCATACTTTGCAACTGTTTCATATTGTTAAATCATTTTCTTAAGCCAGTATGTGTTAAAATGACCCTTTACAGGGTTAATGAAATGTCACTCAGACCCCCACCGCTCTCTGTGGCCAGAAAAAAATACCGCACTTGCAACTTCAGAGTTGCGGTCCAGTCTCTGTTAGACTAAAAGTGGAGCTGACATACCTGGTGCTGCAGTCTGCTTCCAGCATGTTTCCTGCATGTTTTAGATCATGAACACAGCTGATTTGTGTGATTTAGTGATGAACCGCTCCTGTAGACACTAATGAAGGCTGAGGAGACATTTCAGCAGTTAGATTAAGGTGTTAAAAAGACGAACGCACAGCGAGGAGACAAGTTTCACTTTTGTTTCCATTAACGAAACACTAGGGGCTGCTAAAAACAAGCAAAAATTGCATAGATTCCCTTTAACAAGTCCATCTGTAAATTTATTTTATTTATAAAATATAATTTTTTCCTTTGTTCCAAAAGATTTTGGAACAAAGGGAAAAAAAGTTTTCAACTTTAGGAGAGCACCTCAATACTCATCTATGTCTTCCTTGTGGGACAACTTTAATTGCTTTTCATCTATACTTAACAGACAGTTAGTGTTCTTAAAAACAACTAGATTGATTCATAAAAGAATTGAATTTTATGAAGCAGTTCCAGCAGAGTTTAACATAAAAAAAAGCAAAAGACAGTGAAATAAAGAATTAGTTCCAGCAGCTCAGAAAGATTCACGAGCGGCGGTGATACAGGGCACCAATTAAGCAGCTTTGTCTGCACTGGAGGTGGCGTCGTCTCCAGACATTATTCTCTGCTTGACTGGTTCCAGTTTGTAATGTGCAGCTTCTCATTCTCCTCTCCTCCAGCAAAGCATGTTCAGCTCACATCATTTGAAACTAAACATGGAAATCCGCTTACATTTTTGCCAGAAAGTCCTGATGCAAGTGACAAGGAGCCTCCTTTATCTGAAAAGTTCACAGTCACCCATGTGGGTTCTCTCTAAAGCAAAACTGTTGTGACAGTGTGAATAATTTAAACACGGGTTGTTATTGGTAGGTGATATCGTTTTTTAACAGTGGTGAATTAAAATCATGTGCTTAACTCTACAATATGTGAAATCACGAATCCTCTGCCAATCATTGTTTTCCAGCAAAATCCAACCAGTGATTGATGCTTGTACTCAGAGATGGTCTCTGGGCTGCCGCTGTAGCAAAAGTGCTGGTCTAAGGGAAGTGTCTAAGGCACTAGATGTGCTGGTTCAGCCACAGACCCCCTCAGGAATAAACATCAAATAGCATTCTAGGCAGCAGGAAATTGAACACATCCTGAAACCAAAGACTGTGAACCTCAGATTACTGATGTTTCTTCTGAAAAGGCAGATGCTGAGATGCAGATTGAGCTAGTGCTGCATAAGCTAAAGCACTAGAAACTCTTGAATTTATAATGGCATGCTGTGGACATACTTCATACTTCAGCATCAAGCTAGTCCACCATAACCTCTATATTCAGCAGTTTAATGGAAGCAAACCTGTGTCTGCAAAAAGTTAAGATCAGATTTAGTTAAACTGTTACAACAAGCCTTCCTAAACTAAACTTGTACAAAATTGAACCAATAATGACCAAAAACTGTTTCTGAAGGAGTCTTTTGAAACTTGACCAAATTCAGAAAATAATGTCAATTTGGCTAAATCTAGGAAATGATCATATATGCATGGTCCAATAGTTTATTTTGGATCGAGCCATGCTATTGGCGAGGTGAGATATTGGTGAGATTTTTAGACAAATGCAAGAGAACCACTTCATTTGTTTTTTTATCTCCACAATATATTTATAGCTATACCATGTTAAAACGTGGTTAAGAGACAGAAAAAAAATGTTTTAAGCTATTTATTTATTTTTTTGCAGATTTGCCATTGTAGCTTTAAACATATTAAATCTAAAGAGAGAAACACAAAGATGAATTGAGTTTTAAAAATACCATACACAATTTGTCAAATGTTTTTTGTATTTTTTTGTATGTATGTATGAGCTGAAATTTTTAATGCAATTTTTACCAGGGTGAAATGTTTTTAATGATGCACTTACAAAGGATTTGCTGAATGGCAAACAAACAGTTGTTACTATTCTAAACAGTGGGTATTATCCCAGCTTTGGCGTCAGTGGACAAATACACTCTCAAAATAAAGCGTCAAGTTTAGAGTTTCATCTTATGAAATCTATGTTCTGTGACTCAATCTATGATTCACCCTCAACTTGTCTCTCTGCAGTGGCGATGTACAGAGAACCATCACTCCACGATTTGACAGAGTTTTCCCGCTCTGGCAGCGGCACACCCACCAAGAGTCGGAGTGCCTCAGCGGTCCTCAATGGAGGCAAAGCCGTGAGCCAGAACGAGTCCACGTAGCCCGGCAGCCAAACCCTGGCCTGGGGCCGAAAACCACGAAACCTTACCTCCTGCAGAGCGTGAATCTAAGCAGACTTGTCTCTTCGATCAACGGTTCAGGACTTAGCTACAACAGTTCACACATAAAACACCCAGATGCCATCCTTGTCAGTCAGTGTTCATCAAAACAGCATTTATAGTGAGAATCTTAACAGCACATAGGTCAATCTTGACTTTTAACAATGTTACTTAAAATATTTTGAGCTAATTAATTACCTTGGTCACTCTATTTTGGTAATGTTTGCATACCAGTTAACTCATTTTAATTTTGTTCCTTCATCTGAATGGTTTTTCATAGGTCATGAAGACTCATGCGTCTGTCAGACAGGAACAGGAGGTTAGATATGCAGGTGTTCAGAGCAGCCAGTGATGGTGCTTGTCCACAAGGCTGCATCAGTACAGTCCAAGCCCTGATCTCTGTCTCGTTCATACTTCTGTGAATGCAAAGCCTATAAACTCCCTGGTTTGGCGCAGCCTCGTCCTACCTGCCAGCCAGACAGTAGCTCTCCTGCGTCCTAGTGCACACGCTCAGAGCCTGAGCTCTTTAGCATGGGAAAATGAAGCCTATGTTCAACTGACCTGAAATCTACAGGGCAGTGTGGCTCTCTTGCAGTTTTATTTATGTCTTCATTTAGTTTACTTTTTCATTTCAGAGATGCCACTGCTGCACCTTGTTTTATTTTTCTGCTAATTGTCTGAATTAGCCGAGACTTCTTTATTCAGTAACTGCTTTTGTTTGACTCCCCTCTTGTTCTCTGCCCATGCCGTTTGTTGTTTTTTTTTTGTTTGGTTCATTGTTAAGATGGGTTCCAGCAAACCAAAGACAGATTGAAAGAGTGTCCCTTTAAGCTGCTGAAAACCAAGCCAACATACAGTAAACGCAAAGATTGATTTTTCACCCCATTGTACAGTTGTAATGAAGAGTAGCCAAGGTTTTACGAAAAGAAAAAAACTAAATGGATGTAGTAAGTGATGGCTGGCATGATGTTGTGCTTTTCTCTGATATGCTCAATGATGGAAGAAGGAATGAAACGACTTATCAGTGCTCCCATTCCCTTCTGTTATCACTGTGTCACAATGTCTTTTGCTCTTGTCCTTGTGATTTGTTTCCTCTCTCTGTGTTCGTGTCATTCTTCGATCTCCCTGCTTTCCTTTTTCTTTGTCCACTTCTATTGACTGATAAAGCTCACCATAGGAAGATGGTGAAAGCCTGTTCCCAGGATGCTTGTTATGTGTTTGAGTAACTTCTTGTGGTGACAATATTTTCTATATAAAAAAGG
Organism: Aphyosemion australe; assembly: GCA_006937985.1. Taxonomy (NCBI): domain Eukaryota; kingdom Metazoa; phylum Chordata; class Actinopteri; order Cyprinodontiformes; family Nothobranchiidae; genus Aphyosemion; species Aphyosemion australe. Next base: position 3,658,252 of record SSNS01000009.1, read on the forward strand.
AATACTGTGGACTTTTAGGTGGCTTAACATTTTATAGGAAATGTCATATTTATAAAAGTGAAAAAATCTAAAAAAAATACATAAAAAATACAAACATCTTCCCTTTCTTGCACAGGGCATGTACACAGATATGTACAAAAAGGACCCTTTTTGTGGGCTATGTACTCTTTCCTTCAGCTACATAACTTATTTCTGGTACATGCTTTTTGGAAGACTTTCTTTTCTTGGTTTCCTCTGGAGGTGGTTTGTATTTGGTGGAACTATCTGTTGCATGGGAGAGAGCAGGGAAATACAGGACTAGAGCTGCATGATGTAGGCTATGTGTATTTACCCATGTTGGATAATGTGTTCCAAACTATCAGGCTGAATCTGATAAAACAACATATGCAGGTAGACGCTACGGCTGCCTGTTGACTTCCAGTTGTTTATTATTTGTTGTATACACAAAAATGCACTGAATAAAATGTTTATATTAAGATATACTTTTAAAATGTGTCAGATTTTCTTCATTGCATGATTACTTGCTTTGTTTTTTCCACTGACCAGCTGTCCAATTAGAATTCGATTTTACTGCCAAAAGTGTAGAAGAAGAAGAAACAATCTTTTATATATAGCAACTCTCAAGATAAAAACCATGAGGCGCTTCACAAGAACAAAATAATAAAAAATAATAATAAAAATGATTATAAAGAAAAAAAAAAGGAAAAGGTAATCATGTAGTCCCGAAAAATACAGAATTGATAGAATGCCCATCATGAAAAGAAGCTGGTGAGGAAGAAGAGGATGAGCAAAATGTCACACCAAAGCCAGCCTGAACAGGTGAGTCTTCAGCTGTTTTTTAAAGGAGACCACTGGGTCCACTGATCTCAGGCTCAGGGGGAGAGAGTTCCAGAGTCTGGGGGCCACAGCAGCAAATGATCTGTCACCTTTGGTCTTTAGCCTGGTGAGGATATCAGTCTTGTCATCATTCAGATGTAGAAAGTTCCCAGCCATCCAGGTTTTAAAGTCTAAGCAGCTGTGCAGCTCAGCATGTGCTGGATAATGAGCAGATAGAGGAAGAACAGCAGAGGTGCCAGCACAGAACCTTGTGGGACAACATGGGCAAGGGAGGTGGAGTTGGACCGGAACTTGGAGATGGCCACAGATAAGAGGAGAACCACTCCAGAGCAGTTCCTGATAGGCCGACCCAGTCTCTCAGCCTATCCAGTAGCAGGTGATGGTCAAAGGTGTCAAAGGCTGCAGTCAGGTCCAGCAGAACCAGAACAGAACATTCCCCTGTATCACTCAATCAGAAGGTCATTAGAGACCCTGAGAAGAGCTGTTTTAGTAGAAAGAGCTCTACGGTAACCTGACTACCTGTGTAAAAGGGTAACAATAAAAAGTGGGAATGATTCACGATGCACTGTAGTTTGAAGTCTTTGCACCCTTGAGAAAATGAAAATGCACTCATCAGCGACATTTTTCTAAGTGTGTGGACATCATTGTTTCTACACGGAGACAGAATATACTTTTAACTGCCCCATGGTTACAGCTACAGAACAGGGATCATGCTATGTAATAAATCAGTTTCCCTTCCATGACAGGGATCTTGATGCCTGGAAACTTTCCAACTGCAGAGACTTTCCCCTGCCTTTAAAAAATGTACTTTCTGGACTGATTTACCACTCTAAATCTTACTTTTTCAGCAAAGTACATGGTCCCATTTTGGTTTTTGTGCATAATTTTAATAACATCACAGCTCTTCAACATAAAAATATTGTCAAGCATTCTCATCATACTTGGTATAGCACAACTTGAAGGTCTGAGAGGTCAACCAGTGGTTGAAGCACACTAAGATAATGACACCAGCGCTGGTTAGCATCAACTAAAATGTCATTTCAATTTCATTTCTTTCTCAAAAGGTTTGGACAGATTTGGTTAACCAAATATGTAAAAATAGGGACAACATTGCTTTGAATGCCATCCTACTCAACAGTGGAAATGTTATCCCTGCGGTGGTTGAATAAGGTGATTTTTTTTAATTAAAACAACACTAAAGAGTTTTTAACACTCTTAGCTATTGTCTTCAGCTGGTTTCAGTCCTGAGCCAGAAACTTGAGCAACTTCATACTGGCCAATAATCTGTTGCCCTCTACTGACCAGAGAATGTGCTTTACAATTTTGTGGTGGTGGTCGTCTGTGTGTGTGTGTGTGTTGTCATGATCCTCCAGCCCTGTTTTTTTACCAGTGCTCCCCTTCCCTGCATAAATACTCCCCAGTTTCTACACTCATTTGTCAGATTATCCTGTTCGTCCTCTGGTGCTCCCAGCCTTAGTTAGAGTGTTGTCGTGCTCCAGCTCCCTGTGGATTCTGCTTGTTTTTCTTTTTTTTCCTGTAAGTTGAAGTTTCCTGCCCTGTCAGCCTTTGTTTTTAAGTTTTGTTTTTTTTTTTTTTAGTTTTTTGAGATTATACTGGGTTCAAATTGTATTTATATTCATGCAGATCTTGAATTATCTATTCAAGGTAAGATCAAATTCAGCAAAATTTGTAATGGATTCCTACAGAATTTTAGCATTGAAATCTAGACAGACAGTAGCTGAAGCAAAATGACTTTGCTCTGCATGTCGGCCTAGCCGCTCCATAGCTTTGTGTCTTGCCAATCATAGCTCTCTATCGGGTTGATGGGCAGGATGAGGCGGCGGCTCATTTGAAATAGCTTTGGCATCAACTTTGGACTACTAACCCCTACTTCACACTGGAAGCATCAGCGTTGCGGAGCAGCAGCGGAATGGTTTACCCGAGACTTTCGCTGAGTGCCAATGCACACCGGGAGACTCTCAGCCGCAAAGCGGCTTTTCCGCCGTGCTCCTCGCTGGACTTGCGAGATCACAAGATCCCTTGAGACTTCAAAGGTTTGCTTATGCCATCCGCCATTAAACCAAAAAGAAGGAACTCACGTTTGATTTTGCAGTTTGATGTCATATATAATGTTTTTCCGCTGCACTTATCGAACGATGCACGAAGTAAATAAGCCGTGAGGTCACACGTATAGACGTAATCTACATAGATATGAAATTGTATTGCTGCAATAGACTTTTATTTTGAAAATTATGAGTGATTTCCTGTCTAGTTCTATGTTAACTGCGGAAATTGACGCATCCCAGAAGCGGCTCACGGCAAAAATAGAACCCGATCCTGTCTTTAGCGGCGCTGCGAGCTGCTTCTGGGCCGTGTCTGAAAATTTCCATGTTGCGGCTGGTATGAATCACCCCCACAGACTATAATGAATTCTATTTGAAGCAGCGCTGTTCCGCTGTCGTTCCACACCGCTGATGCTTCCAGTGTGAAGTAGGGGTTAGACTTGGGCTTTTCTTTGAGTCAAGAGCAGATACAGGTACTTAAGTCCTTTATTTTGAAAAAAGACGTATTTACATCTTCTTCTAGAATGTATTGACTGACATCCATAGCAGTGAGTATGTCATGTTGTTTGTTGTCCAGTAGCATGCAGAGACAGCTTGAAAGACAACCGTTGATCTTGCCCCACAACTGATCTCTAAGTGTCGTAGTCAGACTATATATTCACATACAAAGCAGGAATTGTAAAAAGAACAAAAGGTTTTTTATGAAATGTTACAAACACTTAAAATCAATATAATGATGATGTACTGGATAGTTGAGGTGTTTATTAATAGTTGAAAACAAGATATACTTCATTTCTTTTTTTACAGACTTTTATCAGTGTTATTCAGCATTGTTCTGGTCCTCTGAGCCTACCTCATTACGCCCATCGCCAGCAGAGACAGGAGGACTAATAGGTCTCTGTAATATCACCCCTGTTATGAGTTACTTCATCGTTCATGTAGTTTGACATCCCACTACTCCCTTCATTTCCTTCTGCCCATCTGTAGACTCCATTCATTAGCACGGGACAGTCCAATTCATTAGTGTCGGCTGCCAGCCTCGTTCAGAGGCAGTAAAGTGAAGAGAAGCTACTTTTCCTCCATGGTATCTTTTCTGATCTTTCCCCTCTCTCCCCTTTTCTGTCAGCAGTCAGTTTATCCTGCCCCTCACTTGGCCAGACTAATGAGTCTTCATGGAGCCCAACAAAAAGAGCAAATTGTAGATGTGTTTAATCTCCAAACACACACACAGCCACTCAGTTTTTCAGATTTTGAGAGCGATGAGGCTGAAATATTCAGTCACGAGTCAGACGGAGCTGACAGAGCTGTGATATATGTGAGCGCTGTGTACCTGTGAATGCAATAACTCATTACCCTTTATCACTGCCAGCACAGGCGGTGCAGCTTCTTTTCTCTCATGCACACACGCACACACTCAGGCACCCATTCTGTGTGTCTTTGTCATCTCCATCACAATTTCACTGTTGCTTTGTGTCATTTTCTTTGCAGCTTTCAGTATCTGGGAACAGGAGTGTTACTAAAATTGTCTATATTGTAAAACTGGACTGACAAGCACCAAAACATGGGCCTATTTCTCTTATTTTGATGCATTTCCACCAGGGTTTTCAGGCCCTTTTCTCAAAGTTTGGAATTAATAGAATGGGTTCATTATTCGGATCAAATGTATACAGACATGTCCAAAATGAAAACCTTAAATTAGGGTTTGTGGAGCATTTTGTGAATTATTTAAGAAAAGAGAAATGTAATCGTGTCAAAGCAGTTTGTTCTTACTTTAATGGTAAAAGTAATATTTGAAAAATGAAAACAAATGGCATCAATATTAGAAATAAAGGACACAGAAAATGGACCTCAGTCTCAGTTTTACGGCTCTGGCTACTAAAAATTGATTATCAGACCTCATTCAATATTAATTCAAGCTCTTTTGATGTAGTCAGAGTAGACATTTCTGCTGCTGTAGAAAAGCAGGACAGTATGGAGCACAACGGTGTGCAAACAGCTGCAGAAATAAAAGTGTCAGCTGTTACTGCTGGATGTGTCACATTTAAATAAAGCTGTCAGTAAAACACCTGCTGTTAAAACAATCACCAAGCTGTAAACAGCAACAAAACGTTTTAACAAATGTGATCTGATCACATCCAAATCACAGACTGGTTCTTATTTTTTTCAATTTAAAGGTTTTATATCATACATGTCATGCTAAGCTATTGCAGACAGCTGGATTGGGTTGTTGCTATGTCACAACAGACCGCTCCTCTCCATCCAGGTAGCCTCTCGAGTCCAGGTCCCTCCTTTTCTGGCCTGTATACACTAACACCTAGTCTCTCAGAGTAGCTAGCAGGGAGTTTAATCTCCACAGTTGTGAAGAAGTGATTTCTTTCTTATCTAATCTGCACTTTAAATAATGCCTAGAACCTTAAAATGGATTTTTGCCTGAAGAAGAGTTTAATCTGCAGAAATTGTTGGATTTTATCTTCAGGAGCTCTCAAAAGCTGAGCCAGAATGTGATTGTGATTTCATACACTGCTTGTTAAACCACCACCAGTACCGGAGGGGTTTTTCAGATGGATTACTTCTTTAAACCGGCACCATTTAATGTTAAAACCAAAGTAAGGTGGATAAAACCAAAATTCTAACCGCTAGCTGAATGGTTATAAAGTTGTGTGACTTATATTTTTGTGTGCTGATTAGACTTTTTTTTTGTAAAGGGCGATGTAATGTTGATGGAGTGATTGTGAAACATTCCATGTGAGCTAGCTGGATAAATATGTTGACCAATTTTATTAAGTTGCATTATATTGGTGTGCTGTTAATTGCAGGAACACACAGGTACAGTCTGCAACACGAATTATGTAAATTGAGTAATTTAGTTCCACAGTGAGGAACATCATTATCTGAACACCCTATGATTTTGCAAGTTCTCCCACTTAAAAATTATTTTCTATTGGTGGCTAATGCAGGAAATAGGGACAGAAGTTCATTTTCATGTTCAGTGTTAAACTCTGACAGATCATGTTTAAAAAAAAAAAAGTAAAAAAATGATTTCTCAGTGAACTTGCTCTGTAACAAAGTCTAGCTCTCATTTATAGTTCCTGATTTTTAACCACTGAAGTCTTTCTAATGATGCCACTGATTAGCCTTTCCTTCTGCAGATCTGGGCCTTCACCCGAGGCTGTCAGTCTGCAGGCAGCTCCTTTTTACCTCCAGACTTGGGTTCCACTCTGATCCATCAGCAGTGACAGCTGTTAGAGACAACTGTTTCTTTCCCGATTACAGCCAATGAACATATCTGAGCGCAGCAGGTGGATGTTATTCAAGTGGAACCGTCTCCAGGAGTTCTGGTGGAAGTAGGAGGAACCAGATCCCAAAGTGGTGATTTGTGCGGAACATGCTGGGTTTTGAGTGGATTTATTTTTCTCCATAAATAATGTTTTTCAAGTCTCACAAAAGAGCGTCACCACAGGGTCTTGTAGGTGAAATTAGGTCAAAACAGGGTTTCGCTGAGGAACACAATCCACCACAATACCTGCAGAACACGCACAGCTTTGTGTTCCAGCATAAAAGGAAAAAACAAAGCAAAGGACAATTTTCTGTGAAACATGGGTTCTAAAACCTTACAAACCAACCACAGGAAATGCTAAATGATTTTCACTGATTTCAAACTCATCACGATGCTCTGAGTTTGAGTTATTCACAATGAAACTTAGTAGGCCTAAAAGCTGTGACTCAAAACAAAATGGGTTTTAGATCCATAATAATAAATAAGTGATAAATGATCCATCAGGAAAAATAACTTTTCATTTATCTGAAGCATCATGTTAGACGAGAAACAAAAGTCCACCTACCTGCAAAAAATATTTGTTTACAGAAATAACAAAGCTTTTATAGATCCTGGCAAAATGAACTTAACTGACTCAAAAAACACACAAAGTCCAGTTTTTTTATTCGTTACTGCTCATTCTCAGTATTTTAACACCAGCTGTTAAGACTGGTAGAATAACTGAGTCTATAACCTACATGGTGAAGATCAAGTAAATACTTCAGTGTGATCTTTTTAGTTTTTCTAATTAACTGATGATGAAAAATGTTTTATGCAACTTAAAACCCTGGAGATCAGCTAAGATCAAAGATGATAATGCAGGAAAAGGAACTAAAGGCTTATCAAAGTGATAAATCCATTTGCTCGACTTGCGAGGAGACACCCAAATCCATGAAATGAGTGACAAGTGTAAAAACCAAAATGTTTTCTGAACTCATGCGTGGGACAATAAAACAAAGCTAATAATCTGGAGCCCCTAAGCTGAAGAAAGAAGGAAGGAATCAGGTCAAGATACTGATGAAACTGAATGAAACGCTATGCTAGCCCTGAATGTTTAGGCCTTGCAGTTCCTGCACGCCCCTCAGCCCAAAGAAAGTTAGCAGCTGTTTGTTCCTTCCTGACAACCTCTCCTCCATCATCTGCCCGTTGTGCCTCTAGCTGCCACAGAAGAAGCATCAGCTTCATTTTGAGCAGATTACCTTCAGCAGAAAGTGTCTCACACCTCTGCTTATCGGTGCTAAGAGCACATCTGTGCAGCAGGGTGGGTAAAATAGACGGGTAAGACACAGTACTCTGAAAACTCACAACGATAACATCCACAAATAGCATCACCCATCAGTGCTTCTGCTATTAGAGTTAACGTATCTGAGGATGAGTTTGTTCTTCAGGCTTTAACTTGATTTGGTTTATCGGGAGCACAGGGAACTTCAGGAAACATTTATGTTGTGTGAGTTTACTACAGAATGTCACACTTTACATGTAAACTGAACTGAAATAAAGAGCTTTGGTAGAACTAAGCAATAAGCTTTGACCTGATTACTGTATGACTGTAGTCACTATGTGACACTTAAATGATTGGAACCTAATTTGTAGGTATGATGCAAATTGGGTGAGTTATATTATATTATATTATATTATATTATATTATATTATATTATATTATATTATATTATATTATATTATAGGGCTGCAACATCCATATCAGCTGCAAGTGATTGTTGGAACCTCATGCTACTTTGCATTAGGCATGGTATTTTCCTAATTGGAGGTTAACAAAAGCATAGAGTTTCTCATTTATCTCATAACAGTAACTTTAACCATAATTTCATGTATGTCACAAAATTTAGGGTTTAAGTCTCGCAGACGTTAACCATACTGATTTTTTTTCCACCCAAAAAAAAACCCAAAATATTTTCACAACTTCTTTCAAACACAACATTTAAGCTTGGCCTTTCTTCTTCTACCAGTAGGTGTTTCTTCAGGACTCAACAGGAAATAAGTCAGGAAAAGGAACAGAATTTTTTTTTTATTAGAAGCATTCTAAAGAACACATCCATACGTCTACACTCTTTCACACAGTTTTTATAATTGGACATTCTCTCAGCAATAGAGAGACATGCAGCTGAGTGACAGGTGGATGTACATGCTGTTAAAGATATGCAGGAAACATGGTGTTACAGCAGAATGCAAATTGATGAAGTCCATCCTAAACATAAACCACCTTGCTACCTCATTTTATATACAATGTGTCAGATAGTGTCTGATTTTGAAGGCGGAATGTGCTCATGAACTGAGACATCTATTTTACCTCTGATTATTTATGTTTTACTTTCAGTGACTTCATTTAATTGGTCAGCTGGTTAGCTCTAGTTTTAGAAGCAAATTAGAAAGGGATTGTTCAAAAATTCCTAAATGTGGCCATTAACAGTTGTTTGTTCATGCATTTGGCAGACGCTTTGGTCCAAAGTGACTTACACAGAAGCAATGCAGCGAGACAGATGCAGACTCCTACCCAAGGACACAAAATGAATAGGAATAGGAATCTGCAAACCTACAGTTAATAGAATGACCCGATCTGCTTCCTGAGCCACTGCCAAACCCTTTAACAACGTATAAAAACATTTACATCAACAGATGTACATGTGCAGTGTGCACAAAACCACCAAGATGGACAACCAAAAGTGCTGCTCAGAGTAAATTCAGCACTTTGGACATGATTACAAACGATAATGATTTAAACATATTAATCACATTAGCTATGAATGAGCACATATCGGTTAGTTATGTCTGACTCAAAGATCTCTTATTATCGTCAGACTTTTCACCACATTTAGGTAGCTGATCCTAATCAATCAATCAATCAAAGTTTATTTATATAGCGCTTTTCATGCGTTAAGTGCAACACAAAGCACTGTACAATTAAAAACAACAAATGGTTTGGTAGATGAATATGAACCAAAGCGCATGCACAAAGCAGTAGCAGCAAAGAGGCAGATGTGAAAAGAAATGTAATAAAATAAACACCGGTAACAGAAATGGCATGTGAAACAAATCGCAGTCGTATTCCTTGATTTGACATTTTCATCCAATACCAACAGTTTTGCACCATCTCACGAACGTTTCTGATTTACATCCACGTGCTAATTTACAGGTTAGTAGATCTGCTTGTATGAGCGGTCACATATTATAAAATTAGGGCTGTCAATCGATTAAAATTTTTAATCACGATTAATCGCATGAGTGTCCATAGTTAACTCACGATTAATCGCAAATTTATTTTTTCTTATTCAGATTTTTCTTATTTCAACTACGGAGTGGACAAATATACTTTTTAAAGAAAATATGTTTATTATAACTGTACCAAACAAACATGATAGATACACTCCAGTATCCTCCAAAGAAAAAAAAAAATATTCAAAAGTGCAATTAGACATTACCTCCCACACAATAACACCTTATATGGTTCCACCATAAGGACTCACAAAATCAACACATGGTACTAAAACAAGGACAAAGGGAAGAGTGTGATAAAGAACTAGGACTCTGCCTATTTAGCACATTTTAAATATATCTTATTATTTTAACAAAAATATAAGGCAACACTTCTGTTTTGTTTTTTTGCTTTCTTAATCCATTGAACTCAGACAAAAATAATGCAACAGGGGCCAAACTCAAATCAGCTGATGTTGCTGAACTCTGGCCCACACACACACACACACACACACACACACACACACACACACACACACACACACACACACACACACTCACTCACAGTTATTCTGGTAAGCTATCAATGAATTTTTTCCAGAGTTATATCAATATTTACACGCAGCGGTAAAACTGGCAGCACATTGATTTATTTTTCTGTAGATTATTGAATTATATTGGGACAGAATGATGATATCTCATCAGCTGAGACCTCAGCTGAGAGGTCCCGGTCGGAGCTCTTCGAACACAGGAATTAAATACTCAATAAAAGTAAACAAACTGTACACTCCTCCTCCGTTTCGCCACTGGTCTCCAGCTCGGCTCACGAGTCTTCTGAGTTAACGTGTGCATCTCCGTTCCAGCTTGCTGCGTAGGAGTCAAACTCTCAATCATGCCCGCCTCGTCGTAATCCAGAGAAAAACTATCTGACCGACTATCAGAGGTTTCAGAAGCTACATCTGACTGGTGAAACTTTAAATACCGAGCTGTGGGTCACTTTTTACACACTGTTACGTCATTGCCGGCTTTACGCTCATACTGGAAGCCTGGTAGGCGTAGGTCCCCGCGTCATTTAAAAACACAGTTTTTTTCTTAAAAATCCAGCCGTGGAAATCCTAAAAAGAAATTGACGTGAGGTTTTAATACATTTTTACACGTGTGATTCAAAGAAAATTTGCCTCTAGCCATTAGCTTGTTTCTGCTTCTTATTTACATCAGAATATGGAACGCGAGGAGGGCCAAAACAAAACTACGGAAGCCTGCGCGTTAATCGCGCGTTAAAAAAATTAATGCCGTTAAGGGGGCTTTGCATTAACGCATTAAAAATGCGCTAATTTTGACAGCCCTATATAAAATAGATTTTTTCATTTCCCTTTGGTACATCTTGTATGTATTTAAATAATGACAACATACATATAAACATTAGCATTTCACATTTGCACAGTATCCATCCATCCATCCATTTTCTGCCGCTTATCCGGAGTCGGGTCGCGGGGGCAGCAGCCTAAGGAGGGAAGCCCAGACCTCCCTCTCCCCAGCCACTTGGGCCAGCTCCTCCGGGGGGATCCCAAGGCGTTCCCTGGCCAGCCGAGAGACATAATCCCTCCAGCGTGTGCTGGGTCTTCCTTTGGGTCTCCTCCCGGTTGGACGTGCCCGGAAAACCTCACCAGGGAGGCGTCCAGGAGGCATCCTAATCAGATGCCCGAGCCACCTCAACTGGCTCCTCTCGATGTGGAGGAGCAGCGGGTCTACTCCGAGCCCCTCCCGGATGGCCGAGCTTTTCACCCTATCTCTAAGGGAGAGTCCAGCCACCCTGCGAAGAAAACTCATTTCGGCCGCTTGTATCCGCGATCTCGTTCTTTCGGTCACTACCCAAAGCTCGTGACCATAGGTGAGGGTAGGAACGTAGATCGACCGGTAAATTGAGAGCTTCGCCTTTCGGCTCAGCTCTCTCTTCACCACGACAGACCGGTACAACGCCCGCATCACTGCAGACGCAGCACCAATCCGCCTATCGATCTCACGCTCCACCCTTCCCTCACTCGTGAACAAGACCCCGAGATACTTAAACTCCTCCACTTGGGGCAGGACCTCGTCCCTGACCTGGAGAAGGCATTCTACCCTTTTCCGACTCAAGACCATGGTCTCGGATTTAGAGGAGCTGATTCTCATCCCAGCTGCTTCACACCCGGCTGCGAACTGCTCCAGCGAAAGCCGGAGATCACGTTCTGACGAAGCCAACAGGACCACATCATCTGCAAAAAGCAGAGACCTGATCCTTAGGCCACCAAAACGGATCCCCTCACCACCTTGGCTGCACCTAGAAATCCTGTCCATAAAAGTTATGAACAGAATCGGTGACAAAGGGCAGCCTTGGCGGAGTCCAACTCTCACCGGAAACGAGCCCGACTTACTGCCGGCAATGCGGACCAAGCTCTGACACTGGTCGTACAGGGACCTAACAGCCCGTATCAAGGGGCCTGGTACCCCATACTCCCAGAGTACCCCCCACAGGGCCCCCCGAGGGACGCGGTCGAACGCCTTCTCCAAATCCACAAAACACATGTAGATTGGTTGGGCGAACTCCCACGCACCCTCCAGGACTCCCCCAAGGGTATAGAGCTGGTCCAGTGTTCCACGGCCAGGACGAAAACCGCATTGCTCCTCCTGGATCCGAGGTTCGACTATCCGACGGACCCTCCTCTCCAGAACCCCTGAATAGACCTTACCAGGGAGGCTCAGGAGTGTGATCCCCCTGTAGTTGGAACACACCCTGCGGTCCCCCTTTTTAAATAGGGGGACCACCACCCCGGTCTGCCAGTCCAGTGGAACTGCCCCCGATGTCCACGCGATATTGCAGAGCCGCGTCAACCAACACAGCCCCACAACATCCAGGGCCTTAAGGAAATCCGGGCGGATCTCATCCACCCCCGGAGCCTTGCCACCGAGGAGTTTTTTGACCACCTCAGTGACCTCAGCTCCAGAGATTGGAGAGCCCAAAGTCCCCAGACTCTGCTTCCACACTGGAAGACGTGCCGGTGGGATTGAGGAGGTCTCCGAAGTACTCGGCCCACCGATTCACAACGTCCCAAGTCGAGGTCAGCAGCACACCCTCCCCACTGTAAACAGTGTTGGTAGTGCACTGCTTTCCCCTCCTGAGGCGCCGGATGGTGGACCAGAATCTCCTCGAAGCCGTATGGAAGTCTTGTTCCATGGTCTCACCGAACTCCTCCCATGCCCGGGTTTTTGCCTCCGCGACCACCCGAGCCGCATTCCGCTTGGACTGCCGGTACCTATCATCTGCCTCCGGAGTCCCACGGGCCAAAAAGACCTGATAGGACTCTTTCTTCAGCTTGACAGCATCCCTAACCACTGGTGTCCACCAGCGGGTTCGGGGGTTGCCGCCACGACAGGCACCAACCACCCTGCGGCCACAGCTGCGGTCAGCCGCCTCGACAATGGAGTCACGGAACATGGTCCATTCGTACTCAATGTCCCCTGACTCCCCCGGGACGTGTTCAAAGTTCTGTCGGAGGTGGGAATTGAAGCTCCTTCTGACAGGAGACTCTGCCAGACGTTCCCAGCAGACCCTCACAACACGTTTGGGTCTGCCAGGTCTGACCGGCATCCTCCCCCACCATCGAAGTCAACTCACCACCAGGTAGTGGTCAGTTGACAGCTCCGCCCCTCTCTTCACCCGAGTGTCCAAGACATGCGGCCGCAGATCAGATGAAACGATAACAAAATCGATCATCAACCTGCGGCCTAAGGTGTCCTGGTGCCAAGAGCACATATGGACATCTTTATGCTTGAACATGGTGTTTGTTATGGACAATCCATGACGAGCACAGAAGTCCAATAACAGAACACCACTCGGATTCAGATCAGGGGGGCCGTTCCTCCCAACCACACCTCTCCAGGTCTCACTGTCGTTGCCCACATGAGCTTTGAAGTCCCCCAGCAGAACGAGGGAGTCACCCGAAGGAGCGCTTTCCAGCACCCCCTCCAGGGACTCCAAAAAGGGTGGGTAGTCTGAGCTGCAGTTTGGTGCATAAGCACAAACCACAGTCAGGACCCGTCCCCCCACCCGAAGACGGAGGGAGGCTACCCTCTCGCTCACCGGGGTAAACCCCAACGTACAGGCACCAAGATGGGGGGCAAGAGTGGTAGAGAGTCCAACCCCTCTCGAGGAAACTGGTTCCAGAGCCAGAGCCATGCGTTGAGGTGAGTCCAACTATATCTAGTCGGAACCTCTCAACCTCACACACCAACTCCGGCTCTTTCCCCACCAGAGAGGTAACATTCCACGTACCTAGAGCCAGCTTCTGTAGCCGAGGATCAGACCGCCAAGGTCCCCGCCTTTGGCTACCACCCTTTCCACATTGCACCCGACCCCTTTGGCCCCTCCCATGGGTGGTGGTCCCATGGGAAGGGGGACCCACGTCTCCTCTTCGGGCTGTGCCCGGCCGGGCTCCATGGGTGAAAGCCCGGCCACCAGGCGCTCGCCAGCGTGCCCCAACTCCAGGCCTGGCTCCAGAGGGGGGCCCCGGTGACCCGCGTCCGGGCGAGGGAACACTGGTTCCATTTATTTTTTTCATCATAAGGGGTCTTTGGGCTGCACTTTGTCTGATCCCTCACCTAGGACCTGTTTGCCATGGGTGACCCTACCAGAGGCATAAAGCCTCAGACAACTTAGCTCCTAGGATCATTGGGACACTCAAACCCCTCCACCACGATAAGGTGGCAGCCCAGGGAGAGGTATTTGCCTGT